>FIZU01002866.1:0-56784 GCA_900064475.1 Pseudococcus longispinus
AATCAGCAAAAGCATATCCTATGTTCTATAGTTTTGTGGGTAGTATGGAAATGACGGTGACTTTTTGGATTTAAAAAGCAGATTCTTGGACTTGAAAATTTTCAGAAATCACGCTGACTTTCACGCATTATGTCAGACTATTTCAGATTTTCTGGACTTGAAAATTTTTTCAGATTTCAAACAAGAACATTACATATTTACACCTATTGATAATTTAGAGGCTGGGTTAATATACAAAATCTGAATGAGGACGCTGATTTTCTACTTATTGAATTGAAGGAGTTACCATCATAATTAATTATTTGGATATTATTTTTTTATTTCTTAATCAATCTTTAAATGCCTTACAAAATGATCGAATTTCTTTTACAATTACAAAGATTAAAATGAAAAATTTCAAAAAATTTAAATCCTTCAAAAAAATTTCCCAACGTTAGAATCGTACCTTAAAAATCTTCCAACATCTCTGTATTCACAATAAGTACTACCAAGTTGTAAAATACTTTTAACGTAATGACGCAAACGTATTCTCACTAATGCCCTAAGCCTAACACCCACACACAGTGATATATGTATTACATTTATGTACATTCATCGGATGCACGCCATAAAAACAAACAAACAGGTACGTTTATCGTAACACTCGTTTTTCTTTTCAAGAAAATCACATCGTATATTGTAAAAAGTTATAGCTGAAGTAACATGCATCATGTGCAACTCAACCACAGCGATATTACTGATAGAAATTTTAATGGTGACTAATGCGAGTGTTGCCCCTACAGAGCCCCACGGTAGGTAATATTTAAGCATATTTATGTGTATTTGAACCACACTTGATTTCAATACTTTCGTTTATTATTTTCTTTTTCAAACAGAAACTCCAACGAGTTACGAAGGTCTACCAATAATGTTGATAGAATCACAGCCGAATAAATTTGATATCCCGGTTGATTTCTCAAATTTTGAAGAATTTACGGACGAATACGGAAATTTATTGGGAAAAACGAAATTCTACGATACGCAATTTCCAAAGGTAATTTTCTTTTGTCCAAAGCAATCGAGTGATGATCAATTTGCCCTGTATCCTAAAAAATTCGCCGATGAAGATCCGTTATTATGTGAAATAAAACCAAATCCAGTGATTCGAAAAGTTACTCAGAATGGTTCGAATATAAATTTTGTGAATAATGAAGATGTGCTTTGTGGTCTTGAACAGAGGGGTACTCTTTATAAATATATTTATGAGGTAAGTTATCATCAAATTAGGTACTTTATTATCATTTTTGAGGAATTTTAAACCTGATTATTTAAATGTGGGATAAATTATTTATACTTGTAGATTCATTTCGATGATGCTTTGTTTGAAAATTGGAATCAAGTGGGACTGAAGGTGGTATAAAATCAGTGAATTAATCGCAGAAATAATAAGTACCTATTGGTAAAATAATTTGACCTTTTTTTTGCGTGACATAGGAATATCCATCAGAGTTGGAAATATACAGAATTTGCTACGATCACATCATGGAAAGGGTATTATACACCAATTACCAAATTAGATCACCAATTGTCTTACAAAAAGATGCATTCAAAGAAGAGCGAGGAAAATATTACGATATCATGACCGAAGGTTACGAATATTTTGGAGATAAATTTGTTGAAAAGAAAGCTCTATATGACCAAGTAAGCCAATTAACTCAGACTCAGTTATTATAACAAACGTACATTCGTACAAATAAAAAGAATAAGTACCTATTCAGAATCTATCACGTTTCAATTCTAGCTTGAAGATTTGAAACTACAAGAGCCAGTCAAGAGTAAATATAATTTCAAGTACGATATGGTTCGTTTCGTGGATTTTCCATACGAAGCCCAGCCACTGGTGAATGCCAATGATATGGCATTCGCTTCATGGAGAAAACCTACATTTCATTATATAAATTTAGATTTAATCAATAAAGATTTGAAAAAAACCTGGGACACTGCGGACTTTGTCATTAAAATGAAAGCCATGGCAGAGGTAATACATATAATTATTTTTCATGAAATTAATCAACTGCATCAACAAACATCCAATTATATGCTGTTTCAGCCTTCTACTCCATTTACTGTATACACAGCAACTTTCATAGATGGCTTTTATAAAAAAAGTTACCTTGATGGTAAACTACAAGTACCTCATACCTGGGTAAAAGTTGTCACTAAACCAATAAATCCCAACGATCTTAAAATGAGATATGAAGGCACAGCGATTATCATGAATAACATCAAGGGTAGCGGCCTGTTGTATGCGAACCTTTATAACTCCTGCGGTGATTCTGTTCCAATCGATCATATTGATGCTTATTTCAAAAGGGCCAAGTCGGGAGGCATATTCGTTCGTTATTGTACAGTAACGGAACACTTTAAGAAGTTTTTTGATTTAGATGTAAAAATTGTGGGCACAATTCTCACGTACAATGATGGTATTGGCAAGAATACCCAAATACCTTCAAAACCCCAACAAAGTGACCTAGGTAAATCTCAAAATGTACGAGTAGGTATTCCTGTAATGTAGCAGCTAAATTGGATACCTATTATTTTTTAGGTTGCAAAATAAGTAATTAAAATTGTTCATAATGTAAGTGTTTGTATCTGAGTGCTCATAATTATGTACGAGTATATTCATTGCACGTATCGTTATCAATTGAAATACCTACGTAATTTATAAAATAAACTATTTTTAATTTTTTCTGCATAATTGAAGAATTTTAATGGCCTTAATTGCTGAAATGAGCAGTTCTTTTAGACCCATGTAGAAATGTATCCAATAAAAAAAATTTTTGAATCAAATTTAGCTAATGCAATTCGAATGCAGGATTATTGTAGACTCTCTTGTTACGTAAATAGGTAGGTACGTAGTTAGGTAGGTTCTACTTCAGGTACATAAGTATTCAGAGTAAATAAAAAAATACTGAAAATCAGTAACCTTATTTTTCATATTTAGACATCAACGGTGACAAATAAAATAAAGGATGAAGTCGTGGAATGCGATGGTCTAAAAATTAATGAGGCAAAAATTTATATTTCTTCAGAATACAATGAGAGGACCAATACAGAGACGAGTTGAGATTGGCGCAAGAGATGGCGATGGCGGAATCAAACTTTTCCAGCTCGTATGTAATTTCTCCCAATTTTTCAGACTCCAAATGCAAATTTTACAAAAAAAATTCATTACTTGATGAAAATGTCATGAGGGAAAAAGTGTAGGCTGCTCCTAGCCTCCCATGTTTGGTCCAACCCTGGATCAATGGGGTAGGTATAGTTAAATAATTCAAAATCGAGTAAAAATTATCAATTGTCTGATGAAAACTAATCGAAAATGATATTTAGATGGCTGAAATAACTTTTGAATGCTTTAAAGGCCTAAAAATCTAATCACATTGCCTTAAAAAACACAGAAATGGTTGAAAATGGCACAACAATTTTATAAAATTCCATAAGAATGGATTGAAATGACACAAGTCGTTATAGTACCATTAACATTTTTCAAAATTATAAACACCATTGAACTGTCATGAAAATTATTAAAATTTACTAAAAATGCTTCGTATTTCGATATTTGTTTGAAAACGATATTTCTGGAAAATTTGATAGGTAAGTACATAAGTTCCAACATATCTAGACGGAAAAAAATGCTACCACCATGAAATGTAAAAAAAATGTCAGAATTTCACAAACCAAATGACAATCTTTTTATTTATTGTCTCTTAAAATCTAAGGCATTTCAATAACGGCCATTAGATAATGTAGGTACTTGATGATTTTTCCTGCAAATTTTTTTCAACGTTTCAACAAAAAGGCCTAAATTCATAAAGAAATCCGTGGTTTGAAAATTTATTTTTCGTTTGAAAAAAAAACTTTACAGATGTTTTGGGCTGGGGCTGTATTTAAAATAAGGAGAGAGCAGTTAGTCGTATTGTTAACATAGGAGAGTAAAAAAGATAGCTCTTTTTGTTTTTTCATCCTGATTTTTTTACGAGTGTTCGGATGGCTTTTGTACATACGGATCAAAATGGTTGTTCATTTATTATGAGGATATCTCGAAATTGAATTTTAAAATCTCGACCCTCCGGGCCTCTCCAGGAAAGTTTCGTTCCCCGGACAACCTGGTTGGTTCTGTTTCCATGCTATGTATGAAAGTATAAAACATATGATATGCTTCTATTTTATATGTAAAGTCTAACAAAATGTTATAATGTCTGATAAAATGCCTAAAAATCAAATTTTGAAATTAGATATCCAAATTTTAGCAAGTCCTAAACATCAGAATCTCTTGAATTTTTCAAGTACAAGAAGTCAAAACTTTGACAAAATGTCTAAAAGGCAGATAAACCTCTGTCTAATAAATTGTCTAAAAGTCAAGAGTGATTTCTCTGAAATTTTCCAAATCCAATAAATGGTTTGAAATCTCAACAAGTCCTAAATTTTTCCAAGTTTGAAAAATTCTCTAGAAAATGAAAGTCTCAGAAATTTACCCTAGTTCAAAAAGTCAGGCTAATCCAGTCTAACAAAATGCATGACTTTTGAAAATTTGAACAATTTTTTTAAAAAAGGGCTGTTTGACGAAATGTCTAAAAATAAGCGTGATCTCTGAAATTTCTTTCAAGTCCAAAAAGTCTGTCTGACAAAATGTCGGAAAGTTGAAGTGATTTATAAAATTTTCCAAGTTCAATAAATCTAATTTCTGACAAAATATCTGAAAAGTTTACATGATTTCTGAAAGACTGTCTGACAAAATATCAACAAGTCAGCGTGATTTCTAAATTATTTCAAGTCCAAAAATCTAATTTCTGACAAAATATCAACAAGTCAACAGGATTTATGATTTTTTCCAAGTTCAAAAAGTCTTTTGAAATCTAAAAAATTTTCCCAAGTCGAAAGTGCCCAATTGAAAACGGTTTGATCAGCATTACGGGATTGATTTTCACTCTAGGTGCACATAAGACGAACCGCGACACTATTTTCTTTTTTTAGGGATTCCCAAATTACTGTGAAATAAAATTATGATCAAATTACAAGATAATCTCGGGTAACCAAAGAAATTTGAGAACCCCTTAGATATGAAAATGGTGTCTGGATTCGTCCTATATGTATCTGGAGTGAAAATCGAACCCCTAATATCGACCAAATGGTATGTAATTGGTTTTTTTATTCAATTTCGAGACATCTTCAAAAACAATAATTTTGACCTTTACAAAAATCGTATGAATACCTCAAAAAAATTCGGTAGAATTCACGAATTTTTTTCACTTTTTTATGGTAACAATACGACCAACATGCCGACAAAAAATTTTAAAAAAATTGAAATTCTTTTTTTTTTTTTTTTAATTTTGAGCAATCTCAAAATGTTGGTTCAAGTCAGAGACTCAAAAATTCTTTCACAGTTTCACGTTACCTCACAACTTGTTTTCAATCCCCCCTCCGCCGTCTTTCCAAATGAGGTGAAATTCCACCCGACACCAATATTATTTTACACCTACACATACTAATAATAGATATTACTCCTACATATTCGTAGTATTCTGCATATTGAAATCAATTTTTCATACCTTCCAAATAACAACGAGTATTTTTTCCAGTTATCCATCGCGATCAATTCCATGGACACAAAATCTTCAATCACATTACAACACAAAAAAACAAACCAATACATTAAAATCGAATTCGAACTAAAGCTCGGCACAAAACTTGGCGTTCCAAATATCCAGACGAAAATCCCATAAAATTCGACCTACATATATACGAAAAACATAATGGTTTCTATAGGTATCACATACACATACCGTACGTTAGTCATCTGAGTTAGATACGTGTCAAAAAAACGTAAAATGTTCGTGTTTTTATTCGTCATATTCTTGAACATTAAAGAATATACCGGTTCTGCAGCAGTAGCAGGTAAATGGATAAAACACCTTTGGATTACACTTTGAATCTAAAATCGCATTGTAATTCCCAATTGCATTTATGTGCAATAGAGAACGAAACACAACTTCCAAGCTCCCAATATCTTCTTCCATTAGTAATGATTGAATCGGAAAGTCAATATTATCCACCGACTCATATCGAAAAAGATCTCAAAATAAAGAAGTACCCATCCGGACTTCTGGGTGACACTGATTTCGCGAAAGAAAACTACCCAGGCAAGCCGGTGTTTTTTTGTCCAGCTAAACCCAAATACGAGAAACGAATGACGTACAAAAATCAACACGGATCGAATTTAAACAAAAATTGCTTATTTGAAAAACATTTTCGCAAGTCTAAAGAACTAAAATGTAGCAAAATAGCAACTCCTGTTTTGCTTAAACTTGATGACGTGAAATGCGGTCCAGGCAATGAAGGGAATGTTTATGAATTCGCCTATGAAGTGAGTAAGGTAGCTAATCGATGTAGGTATAATAAGAAGTAATAAAACAAATCGTCTATTTTCAGCTTTGCATTCCAATGAGCGAAAAAGAAAAACAGAAGCTCACAATGAATACACTTTTTACAGTTCATAAGGTAGATATATCAAATGACATCATAAT
Organism: Pseudococcus longispinus; assembly: GCA_900064475.1. Classification (NCBI taxonomy): domain Eukaryota; kingdom Metazoa; phylum Arthropoda; class Insecta; order Hemiptera; family Pseudococcidae; genus Pseudococcus; species Pseudococcus longispinus. The sequence goes on from FIZU01002866.1 coordinate 6,564, forward strand.
TATTCATATTCACCTCATGATTTTATGTATCATCTTTGTATTTAAATAGGAATTACCATGTCGAGAATTCACGTACTTCAGATTATATAAATTTTGCTACATCGACGGCACAAATACCACCATTTACACCGAACACGAAGTAATATCACCAACTTTATTCGCTTACGACGAAATGGAATACGATCACGACAAAATATTCGGTATGATGACCGATGGATATGAACACTTCGATTCCGGAATTTTTAAAAATCAAGATAAAGTGTACGCAACAGAGGCAAGTATACTTTTTCGTCAAATTCGCTATTTATTCGAACAGAACGGAATTGAGATTCAAAGAAAAAATATTCATTTTTTTATCAGCTTCCTAAGTCAACAAAATAAATAATTTTTTATAGGCGGCTGGTCCTCAACATAAAAGAAAACAAATACCTCAAAAGCTGGTACCCTCAGAACACTTGTTTTTCGCCCTATGGAAACAGCCTTCGTATCATTATGCCAACGTGAAACCTCAAAATGAACAGCTCTCCCAGTTTTGGAAACACATTACCAATCTGATATTACGTAGCGCTACGTCGATGGTAAATTATCTTTTGAATGAAACTTTTCAACAGTCTTTAAATTTAGAAATGATTATCTACGTTATCGTTTTCACGACAGATAGCCCATACCCACCTCATCTACACAGGAGCTTTCAAAATTATAGAATCTAAAACAAAACTGTATACTGTTGGAAACCAGATTACTATCCCAGACATTTGGGTTTGTTTGATGATCCAGTTTCCCAAACATGGCGCTTCCTCGACACCCGCCAAAGGAGTAGCTTTCATAATGAGCAATTTTATAGAACGAAAGGACATAGAGGAGAAAATAGATTCGTACTGCGGAAAAAGTTCCTGTGAGAAACATTTACACAGGAGTTTCACCAAAATGGGTGGATATATTCGATGTTGTCCGGCAACAAAAGAAATTCAAGAATTTTTCGGTTTCGAGTTAGATATTCCTAAAGTTTTATATTTGTGGGAGCTGAATTATGAAGATGACCTTGATTTTGAGAAATATGATTTCGATAACCCTATTCCCTGATAATTCATCGTTAGGTACTCATTTCGATGTGCATGGTGACAGAAACACAGAAACAGATTTTCGAGAATGTGACTTGATAATTAAATCATTGTAAATAGTTGAATAAGAGGGCTGGTGAGTAGGCATGCCACGCTATTCACAAAGATGAACATATTGCCTATTTTTAAAATTTAAGGAAAAATGTCTTTTGAAAAAAAAAGTTTGATCAAAATATACTTACAGGATGGTCCAGTTGGAAAGTCGATGGTTTTGAAAATGGAAAAACAGACTTTGACTGTAAAAATCTCGAAAATCAAGCCCCCCAGAAAAAAAACTAAAATCTTGTACTGAGAAAAAGAATTTCAAGTTCTACAATTCTCATTCTTTTCACTTTTTTGCAGCAGTCTCGGTTTGCCCAAAAAATCCTTGCTTATTGGAAATTTACATTCAGTGCAATTTATTTGTTTTTTTCTTCATTTTCAAGACCACCAAATTCGTGAATTTCCCATGAACATGGATTTTTACCCAAACTAAGGGTGCTACGAAAAAAATGCAAGGAATGAAAATTGTAGAGCTTGAAATAAATCATCTTTTTTCTACACACTATTTTTTTTTTCATGGAGCTTGATATCCAGATTTTGACAGCCAAAATTTTTTTTAATTTTTGAAATTATTGGCTTTGTACGTTTCATATAAGCATTGATTTTCTGGCCAAACTAAGAGTACTACGAAAAAATGCAAGGGGTAAAAAACGTACAGCTTAAAATTCTCTTTTTCCTAGAAGTCAGTATTTTAGCATAGGATATGCTTTTATTACGACCTAATCCGTGAAAAACGTCACGAAACTCCCTAACAAAATTTCATGACGAAGTTCCTCGACGACGACTTTTAGACATTTTGTCACACTTTTTTGGACTTGAACAACTTTTCAGTTTTCAAACGACTTTTTGAACTTTGGAAAAATTCATAAATCATGCTGACCAGATATTTTATCAGACATTAGATTTTGTGGACTTAGAGAAAAATTCATAAATCACACTGACTTTTAAACATTTTTTCAGGCAGCCTTTCAGAAAGCATACTGACTTTTAAGTATCTAGTTATTGTGTCAGAAATTAGAATTTTGAGCTTGGAAAATTTTAGAAATCACGCCAACTGTCCGACATTTTGTCAGGCAGACTTTTTGGACTTGAAAAAAGTTCAGAGATCACACTGACTTTTAGAAATTTTGTCAGACATTACACCTTTTGGACTTAGAGAAAAATTTTCAGATTTTAAACGATTTTTTGAACCTGGAAAAATTCAGAAATGACGTTAATTTTTAGATATTTTATGAAACGTTAAGTAGGTATACTTTTTGGACATGAAAAAATTCAGAAATCACGCTAACTTTTAGACATTTCGTCAGACAGCCTTTCACTTAATTTTTTTATAAATTGTTCAGTTTTTCAAAAGTCAGACATGTTAGACTAGATAAGCCTGAATGAAAAAGTTTATAAGGTGAGCAGCTGATTTTTCGAACTTGGAAAAATTTATGATTTGTTGAGATTTCAAATCGTTTTTTGGACGTGGAAAATTTCAGAGAGATTACTCTGATTTTGGAAACTATTCGAAGTCACTGCAGCACTTCATTTGTACAAACCTTATTCTTGAATGGTCGTCAGCCCCTTCAATTTCAATATTTGATAAAAAAAAATCACCTACTACCCATTTGTTTCCACAATAATTTTTTTGTAGAATATTTTTGCTGAAGTTTGTGCTCGTAGCCCCTTCAGTTTCCTACAAGTAGAATCAGTTTATATCCTTTTGTAAATCAGACCAAAAATCACTCAGCAAACGTCCTACTCACGACATGACGACAACATGGCACCTAATACCTCTCATACTATGCATTATGCAAAACCATCGAGTCACTTCACACCTTTTCCAACCCAAAACTAGCTGACAACACAAAAGTCTGCTCGCAAAACTTGAACATTACCTACCTAATACCCAAATAATCAAGCCTGACTCAACTGGCTCAAATTTTTATTCAATATAGCGAACAGTAACAATTATAAACTTGAAAAGCATAATGAAAATAATGAAAAACGCTAATTCCCTTACACAATAACATTTTTTTCGACTAGATACCATTTTGCAAAAACACAAATCCAAAATGAACGACGAGTATTATGCAAAAGCGCACGCATATTAAAAAATTAATAATCCCATATATACAAATCGAATAACAAATTACACTTGTAAATGTAAATAAGTATAAAACTATGATGTAAAAATAAATATTTAAAAAATTGGTAAAATATAAATTATTAAAGCTTCGATAATCGACCTTATACGTCGAAATGCGAAAAAAAAGATTCGGAAACCCACTTTTTTTTACTTTGTTCCTTCGTCATTTTAGTTGTTCGAATTACGTAATAAGTAGGTATAAAAATCATATTAATTAATTTTCATTTAATAAATGCATCCCCTTCTTTTTTTTTTACATCGTATTCCATCAAGGAAATGGGAAACTTTGTTTGAAAATTATTATAACAACCGTCGAGGTTTCAATTATTCGAGTATGTTTTAGAAAATCATTAACCATCGTGTGCCTGGGTTTTGATAACCATTAAAAACGAGGTTTGAGATAGGAAGACTTGTTCAATAATTCAGTTTCTATCATAATCGAGCAGTTCGTGATCAATTTATCATAAACGAGTAGGTATTTCCCGACCAATTTGATTACGTTTTCGTTGATTCGAGTAAATATTTCAATTCATTGTATAACTCTTTCTTAAGTCATAATACATCTTATAAATCATAACCTTTTCGAGGAAGACAAAATTGTATACGTTTACGCAGATCCCAGTCTGCGATAAGGTTTGAAATGTCATTATGGTAAAATATTACAGACGGAGTTAGGAAGAAAATGGAAGATAGGACGTGAAGAAAGAGATCAAACAACATTTGTTTTACTTTGTACCACGATAATAGAAACTGGATGGGATCTCTTGCGAGAATTACTGATAAGGAAAGGAATAAACGACGTCGTGTCTCATACATCGTTATTAAATAAATTGCTATAGATAAAGGGGCGATTTAAGAACTAGCGTCGATGACGGGGACTGGTTTATGGAGGATGCTGACTGGTCGAGCAGATCCATTTCGTCTAGGCTCCCTTTTTTTTACTTCTTTGGGTACATTTTGTAACACCTCGGTGTACTCTTTGACTAAGTTGGCTATTTGAAATGCCTACAGAACAGCGGATCAATTTGAGTCAGTTTTATATTTAGTAATTTTTGCAATATTATAAGCGCTCAAGCGGTGCTATGGTCATTTGCGTCAATTTGCGAACCCCTTATAATTAATAAGTAAAAATAACGTGAATAATGTGAACCACTGACCTGAGACGTTGTCAAGATGACTTTACTCTGCTTTTTCTCGCTACCGGTGATTATCATGAGACAGTTTACAGCTGGACTGTAGCTTAGGATGCTATCGTATTCGTAACTACATAATGCATTTCTGGAACGATGCTCTAATAAATGTAATCCTACCTGATCCACCGCTAACCACAAAACTTTGGGCCAATTCGACGTGAAAGATTGCTAAATTGATGGAAACGTATTATTAAAATCCACATTTTACAGAAAGGCTATTCTCGCGATGAAAAAATTCACTCACCATGACGTCGAAAATGGTAGCTCGATGAAGTGGCCAACTTCTAATCAAATTCAAAAATGCTTTTTTGGCTTCCGGAGCCGACATACCCCGAAGACTTTGCTGATGCATGGCAACAGCCTCTGGTAAAATATTGACAGCTAGTCTGGCAGGTAAACAGTGTCCAGCGACTGCTTTGTAGTCTTCTTTGTCTTCAACAAAGTCACCCAGTTCGACTTGGGCTTGCAATGCAGTCAACATAATCTGCAGAAAAAGAGAAAAGCTCTAGTACAAGAAGTAGAGTAATGAGAATTCTGCCAAGATCTCACTTACGGCTTCATTTTCGGTAACTGGGAATCTATCGGAACGTAATCCATGGAGGACTTGGTGATAGAGTAATTCTTTTTCTACGGGATCATCGAGATCCATGTATTGATCGAGGAACAAATGTTTTTTGAATAGGAACAGGTGGCTTTGTTTGCGAGTCGGTTTACTCAGTGTGCCATTGGTATTTAGGGTGTTGGCATTTCGGTAATGTTCCCATTTGGACATTACATCGGCTACTTTTTCATCTGATAAGAGACTACGTTCGGAGTTTCCAAGGACTTCGTAGATGGCGTAACCTGTAACAAAATTTATTTCAATAGAGGAGCTGAAATTTCAAGCAACAGATTTGCTGCTGGAAAATAGAACTTACCCATGGCGGATTCTCTGAGACCAATTTTATTTTTAATAATTTGTACGACGTCTTCTGCCGAAGCAGAAGGATGGAATTCGATGGCATGGTATTGCCCATCCATGAAATGGAATCTGGCGTATATTAATCGTCTATTAATCGTGCACATGATTTCTTCGCGCGAAGGAGGCCATTGTCTCTTCCTGGTACCTTGGATTTTATAGACACACTGAAAAAACAAATTATCATTTTTCAAATACTGAAATGAATATGATTTCAAGTTAATGAACTCAAAAAACGTACTTTTTCGGCAAACCTCGCGTACTTTCCTTCTTCAGTCAAATAATCGCTGGCGCATTTACGTAGATGAGCTAGTAAATATTTACGTATGTTTTTATGCGGTGGCAAAGCCACGGAACAGACCAAAGATAAGACAGCCCAGTGACGTAAATTAACTCGAGAATTAGGATCAGGGTGTTCAGTCGTTTGTTTAATTAGTTGCATGTACAGTTCACATAATAGGGCATCTTTTCGCATTGCTTTTTCCATAATATTTTGAATTAGGGCGATGTGTTCTTCCTCAGTTCGGCGAGCTACTTCTCCTGCAAAAAATGAACGATCATTAACACGAAATGGTTCAATTTGAAATTCAAATCATTGGATATTTCTGAGCAAACACAAACCATTCTGGCATAATCCAGAGTAAGTCAAAAGAATAGTAAATATTTGTACAGCTAGAGCATCATCTGCTTCTTGCAATTTGCATATGCTCTGTTGAAGGGGCTGCCTACTAAAAGCCCAATAGGAGAATGAAAATCCATGATACGTTTCGCTAAATTCGGCGAAACCATTTTCGTTCCATAATTTTTCTAGTCTATTTTTACTAAATCTGCAGAAAAAAAAAATTCAAAAATCATGAAATTTTTTCAATAGGTAGGTAATAATTTCAACTTGGAATCAACTCGATTTTTAGATATTTTATTTACCTTCGTAGAGTATTTTTCAGGAATTTACCAGCACCTTCTTGAGGTTTATTGAGAATTCCACTGTCAACTAATATTCGTCTGCATTCCATTAAACTTCGATAAAGTCTGGCTCGATCTTCACCAGTCACAATTTTGGCCTGAAAACAAACATTATCACATTATATCGGCGAAATAATCAGAATATTTCGAGGATCCCATGGGATATTCCAATTTTGCATACCGCAATCTCGTTTTCAGTGATCCAACTAGCCAGAGCTGGGTAATAACTGACGATCAAAGAGCCTATTTCTGTTTTTTGAGGGGTCTCAAAAACGAAACATTTTTGAGTACTGTTATCGTTGTGATGACGTATGAGATTTATGGTTAGGAAACTGTCACTGGGATCGAGGAATATAGATTCAATCTCCGGATATTGGAATTCGTACAGGACGAGTTTATCTTCTGGTTTTATTAATATCAGTCCTTCGCAGTTCACTCCCAAGAATAAGGTATTTCCTGACATTAAAACAATATAAAAATTATTTTTGTTTACAAAGATTTTCAAAGAGTACAATGATGATATTTTACCGTAAGACCAGTATCCTCGATAAGTGACTTGGAATATAGTTGATCCATATAGTTTATACTGCATGACACATGTTAAATATAAGATCTTCGCAATCAGTTCTGATTTTCCAGCTCCATATTGTTTATGTGCTTGAGAAATAATTGATACCTGCAAAACCACATCACATGAGAATCTCTGATGCTGGTTTTTTCATTAAATTAGGCATGTTTTCTACTTACCCAAATATCTTCACCTCTACTTCTACTAATTCTATACGGTAGATAGGTATCAATATCGGTATAGTAATCCAACCTATTATCTTTCGGATCTCCTAATGATACTTGAGCTTGAAGACCAGCCAATTGTACAGCCACTTTTTCATTGATTGGAAAATCGTCGCACTAAAATTACAATACAACGTTAGATCTGCTTCTTCACAACAGCACTATCGAAAAAATACTTTAAATACATACTTTCACGACACTATATACAGCTTGAGCATAAAGTAAACTAATTTCAACAGGATCTTGGCAAATTTCTCTTGAATTTCTGAAAAGTCTTTTCTTAAATATGAATTTATTCTCTCCATTGGTCAAAGTTGCCGAGCTACTTCTGCGATGCAACATTGAAAAAGAATTTTGCAATTGTTTATTTTGTTTCCTGTAATGAAATAATGACCCATTATACCCATTCAAGACTTTATCTTTGGCATAATCGATTTTAAACTTACATTTCCCAAGCAGCAATGACATCATATAGGTAATCGTGTCCTCTGACGTGCTCTTCGCCGTCAGCTTTACTTTGGTAAATGGCCCATCCGTCTAAATTCTGCAAACCCAATTTGTCAGCTAATTTGGAAGCTGCGTCACTGGCTGTGTCGGTAGGATGTATATCGATAGCTTTAGTTCGACCATCGAGGAAAAAGAATCTGCATACGATAGTTCCTAAACGTCGCATCGCCTGGAAAATTACATAATATAATCATTAACCATCCCACTCCAGCCAATCGATCTTTTAATTGTAGATAATACGAGAACTTTTGAGACTTACGGCAATTTCAACAGTCGATGGTGGGAATTTTCTACTAGATGCTTTGGTACTTTTACAATTATCAAGACACCATTGCACATACTGTCTGAGTTTACCGTCACATTGCATGTTTTTCTTCAAAAATGATATAAAATACTGCAAAAAATGACAGAATTAATCAACTGGCCAAAAGCATCAAAAGATAGACGAATTCGAACTTACTTTAAATAGTAATTTCGAAGGTTGAAAAGCAACCACTGCTAAACACAACAGAAGCCAGACTTTTTCGGTGGCTTCGAGACTAGGATTATTGGTAGCTTGTCTCATACATTGGACGTAGATCTCATCTCTGAGTTCTTCTCTTTCGATTCCGAAACCAATAATGGTTTGAATAATTTGATGCTCCGATTCGGTTTTTATTTCACCTTTCATATATTTACAAAGGTCCTGGAACAGATTCGATTCACTTTATGAAATATTTTCAAATCGTAACATCAAACAAAAATATTGAAAACTTACCCTGAATATGTTGCAAGCAATAGTGATGTTATCTGGATCATACATATGTACATGAGATGTAGGAATTGAGGTAGTTCTACAATAAGTGATCATTTCGTATTTAGGTATAAAATCCACTGATTTCCTTTTACGCGTCAGGGTTGCTATTATAGTACCTGTAAAATTTCAAATATTTAGTTGAATTGCTCTAACATTAAAACATCTGTAGCAAAATGTAATCTTACCATCTAAACATTTTTCGTGAGTATTGAAATAGTTTTGAGCATATTCGACAATATCGTGATGTGCTTCTTCGGCATGTTCGACGATTTTCTCCTGTTTCTCGACAACCAACTCTTGTAATTTCTTTTCCACTCGCAACCGTCTTCTTTGCTCCTTTTCGAATTCTTCCAATTGTTCGTTATATCTCCATGGCGCAGGTTGAGCACTCTGTAAGCACAATTTCGCCATAAAAAACAGCCCAACACGACAAACTAGGTACTTCCACAACAACAATACTTACAGCTGAAACATTAGACCCTCTGGAACTAGGTCTGCTCTGCTTCGGCGATCCATTCAATACCGGAGATGCCTTTTCCGATTTCTGAATCCTTTCGAAGCCAGGACTCTTGGGTCTGAATTTAAGAGGAGGTGCTGGTAACGGCGGAGGCGAAGTACTTTCATCTCTTGGTAACACTGCTTCGTAAATAGGTTCGTTTGGAGGTTTATTTCCAGGCGGAGGAGGCGGAGGACAGTTTGGCTCGGGTAAAGAAGGACCTTTGTTCGATTTGGTATTATTTTTGGGCGTCAAATCCAAAGTGCTCGGAGGCGATAGACGAGAGTTTTCTTGTTGAGAGTTTATGGTTTCGATTTCTTGCTGCAGCACGTTTTCCAACTGAAATGAGACATAATGACTTGAGGAATATGCTCAGAGAAGAATTTCTCCAATTTTTTTTACTCACCTCCATATCTATATCGGTAACTAACTCTTTCATCTTTTCTCCAATATGATCGATAATATGATTCCGGCCGGTCTGCACATCGGTCAAGAAAGCGAATAAATTATCTAAATCGACCGAATCGTGCGTTTTCTCCAAACGTGAATTTAACTGTTCGGCCAAAGCGATAATTTCCTCTTCTTCTTCTTTCACCCTACAACAAATTCGTTGAAATGTATAAATAATTAGCTACCGAGGCAAAACTGCGTAAAACTAGAGTTTTGAAGTAAAATTTACAATTCCGCTTCCTTGGTGGCAATTTGTTCTTCCTCGGTGCTTTTTCTTTTCTCTTCTTCCATTCTCTCGCGTTTACGCATTTCCTCTTCAACACGTCGCATTTCACGTAACGCCGTAGCAACCTACCAAAGAAAAAATTCAATTCATCGGGGTATAAAGTGTTGCCAGTTACCGAGGTTGCATGACTGATATTATTATGAATCATGCGACGAACCTCTCTAGCGAACATTCCTCGTAAATAAGACTGTATCAAGATGGCGGCACGTCTTTTACGTAAAAATTCTATTCTTATTTTCCAACCTCGGTATGCGTTTTGAATTCTAATAGCCGCGTTCCGGATTCGCAAATATTCTAAAAAAAAAAAGTACATGTAGATTTAAGATTAGAATCTCGAATGAGGTTGGAATTTTATGGTATGGAAAATGTTTGTATTGAACAACTAATTATAATATTACATTATTAAACTTTATGAAGTAGGTAGTTCGCCAGATTTTTCAAAATAAAGAGAGAAAGGAATGAAAACCTTAAAGTTTTTTACACGAATGTACGAAAAGTACCTACACGTAAATTGAATTTCGTGTGAGCCAAGATTTTTTGAATTTAAAATTTTCCTTTCAGTGTTCAGATTAAACATCAAAAGGTTCTCATACCTCACCTTTCAACGTATCCCTTCCAAAGAGACTTCGTTATTTTTCACCTACAGGGTGTTCCGGTAGTAGTGCACCGCCTTCAAACTAGAGATGCAGCAACCTAAACTACATAAATGTATGCATGTTTGTCGACCCCCACCATTTGAAGGTGAAACGTTATGCACGAGTCCAAGTAGATGTTTCTAAACGTTAGGACTCCGCTGAGAATATAGATAGGCAATTTTTTTTAAAACTTTCTGGTAGAATTTTTTAAGCTTTTCAAAATGAGCTATATTCGTGTTTTGCCTAGCTCCGAAATTGAAGGAGATACAATGATTTGAAAATTTGTAGGCTTCATAACCCCTTCAATTGTCAAGTTATGCAAAATTTTGTGTCACTTTTTATTGAGTTTTTTGGGCTCAACAAAATGAGCTCACAATTTTTAGCATAAATCTAAAACTGAAGGAGCTACAACCATTAAACATATGAAAAGTGGCATTATTTTTCTAAAATAAAATTTTTTCTTTTAAAAAAATTTTCAAAATGATCTTTTATGTTTTCAATTTCGAAGTTGAAGCAAAAAATTATTAGATTATTTTGTAGAGCTCAAAAAGCTCAACAAAAAATGACTTACAAAATTTCGCATAACTAGAAAATTGAAGGAGATATGAACCCTAACCCTACATCAAATCATCAAAACATGCGTCCAACTACATATACAGGAAACAGGATGAAAAAAAATGCTCCCGTGAACTCATTGTTTGATCCTGTATGTTTTGACTCGCGTTTTTGCACCACCCGTTCACTTTTCAAAAAAAATGAATGAATACTTTTTTATGGCAAATTTTATGTTCTTCAATTTTGGTCAAGAATATTTTTTTGTTTACATGCAAATTCAAAGAGTTGTAGGCAAAAAACAACAAGAAGGTCTCATTGGATACCTACTACATCCCTTCACATCTTAGCGATATGTCGAAGGGTGGGATTCAAGGGCTTTTTGTTGGATTAGGGCATCGAAAGGGATGTTTTAATGCAACATGCTCTATTTTTATGATACATTTTACTGGGCTAAAATTACACCAAACAATTCCTCGCTGTTATCAATGGTATCACAAAAAAAAAATAAAATACAAATCACAAGAGGTGACATGCAGTTTGAACGATTTGAAAATTTAAATCGTAAAATAAATCCTACTTGAAATGTATCTAATTCCGATGAACAAGTGAGTATGCTATGAACTGAAGTAGTCAAACAGGCATCAGCCAAAAAAAAATTCATCCAATTACAGATTAGATTTTAAACACTTGAAAATATCTATCAAGTGCATAACAATTGTACCTACCGACGTTTCAGCAAATAAATACATATTCATTGAATTAAGAAAGTGTTACAATTGTTGCTTTATCGTTTGTTTCTCAAAACTGAATTTTCAAAATGAAACTATTTTTATTATTAACTATCCTGAATGCATCGGTTTATTGCGATTTGGTAAGCGTGAAGATAAAAGAAGGGGAACTGATTGGAAAAACATACACATTGGATAATAAGCGAGATGTGTATGCATTTCTCGGAGTACCATATGCTGATCCTCCGATAGGAAATAACAGATTCGAGGTAAGAATGAACTCGTTATTAGCATATATTGCGTTAAATACAGATTTTTTTCAAAATTCATTAATTTCCTCGCACAACATAATAAGGAACCACAAAAACTGACACCATGGGATGGAGCAAGGCTTGCCACATCACAAGGTAATATTTGCATACAAATACCCTACACACCAGGAAGCCGTCATGATCCAATTGGTGATGAGGACTGTCTGTACTTGAATGTTTTCACACCAAAGGTAAACGTACAAATTGAGAAATAGAAAGAAATTTAGGATGTTGTTAATTCGAAAATATTATTTTGTTCAGATACCAGAATATAACGTTGTATCAAAATTGATGAATGTATTCGTTTACATACACGGTGGAGCTTTCATGTTCGCAGCAGGAAACGAAGCATATCCTGATTATTTGATGCAAGATGGCAATGTCGTATTTGTAGCCATAAATTATCGACTGGGACCTTTGGGTGATAAAAATAAATCAACGTATTTGAAATCTACGGGAACGTTTGATTTAATACTGAAACAATGATTCGTACAGGATTTTTCAGCACGAATGACTCTGTAGTTCCTGGCAACAATGGATTGAAAGATCAGGTAGAGGCTTTACGATGGATTAAACGAAATATCCGTTATTTTGGAGGGGATCCGTCCAAAGTGACTATTTACGGATGCTCTGCGGGAGGTGCAAGTATTCACTACCATATGATATCTCCTCTAAGCAAAGGTAGGTAAATATTCATTCAATCATTCATTCATTTGGCATAATTCTAGTCAAAAGCACAATTTCACTTTAACAGGGCTTTTTCAAAGAGCTATTTCATCTAGTGGCTCAGTCTTGCTTCCATGGGCATTGCCACCAAATGTCGTAGAAAATTCAAAAGAACTAGCTTCGTCGTTGGATTGTGAAAATGATGAAGTCGAAGAAATGATGGAATGCCTGAGAAGTAGATCAGCTAAAGAAATTGTAGAAGAAGGATACCAATTCGGAGTAAACTTGTTTAACACCTATTTCCAATTAGGATAAAATATTTCCCAAAATCGAGTAGTATCAATGTGGTATTGTTCACAGGAAGAAGGCCACTTAACAGTTCTACCTTTTGGACCGATAATAGAGCCTCAACTTGAAGGATCATTTTTATCAGAAGATCCTTACAACTTGTTGAAGGCAGGGAAAGTGAAAAATGCCCCATGGATGATTGGCTTCGTTGAAAACGAAGGATCATTTTTAGTAACAGGTTAAATTACCACCCCTTCGGCGTCTTAATCGTCACATAGGTCAATTATACAAATACCTAAAATTTCAGAAATGGCCACCAACCAAACGTACATGGATCTTGTGAATGACAATTGGGAGGTAATGGCTCCGCCGCTATTCTCAATTCAACTGCGTCCCAAATTTGAACAAAATAAAATGAGTTCTGTGATACGGAAAAAGTATTTTGGAGAGAAACCCCTAAATAGTCAAACTGTCAAGCATATGTTTCAGGTAAGTACCTGCTTATGTAAACCATTAAGAAAATTTAATACTGAAATTGTTCAAGTAAATTTATGCTAATTTAGGCAGTGGGGGATCGCCATGTTTCTTGTGGGGCAATGGCAGCAACAAAGTTACACAATTCGGCTACTTCACAGGACACATTTTGTTACAAATTTTATTACCGAGGAGCCGAAAGTGCCTCAGACTATTACTCGTACCCAGACAGTAACAAAAAAAATTACGGTAAGTGCTCGATCTCATATCCAAACATTTTCATTGCGTACTGTCTCGAGCTCAATTTAATCTTTATTTATCGTCAAAGGAGTGTGTCATAGCGATGATTTATTCTACATAATAAAATATGGAGAGGGAAAATCCAAGAACAAGAATGACTCAGACATGAGCAACTTACTCATTTCAAGTATTATTGCTTTCATGGAGAATGGGTACGTGAAGTCGATTCCACTTCATTTTTACAGCTTTTCTAATCAGAAAATACCTCAACTAATCTCTGTTTTCAGAAATCCCAGCACATCTGAAGTAGAATGGGAGCCAATTCCTAAAAATGGCGTCATGAATTGCTTGGTAATCTATTCGTATACCTATCAACGAATGGAAGATATAGAAAATCATGAAAATAATAAATTCTGGAAAGAATTGGATGCTTGTGAGAGACCACAATAAATTGACCCATGGTGGTACATTTGTTTAATCAATCGAGAAAAGCAAAAACATCCGATAAATTAATGAAAAATACCTATTTTATTTATCTAGTTCGATTTTTGTGAGTGAAATGAGTGGGATTCAAAATACAATTAATGAGATAACGTGTTTTTTTTCACCGACTCTTTTAACATGAGTATTTTTCGAATCAACACCGAAGAAATTTTACAAGTGCTACTAAAATTTGATATCGCATATCAACAACAAAGTGGTCAAGTACCTGTCAACGAAATAGGCATACAGCGTAGATCAAATTTAAAATGAAATGATTTCTGCTCAAAACGTAGATAAACAGATACTCGACGATATTGACAAATTATTAAAATAAATTCTGCTTTGATAAGTATGATAAATCATATCTACATTCGCGAAGCTCTTCGTAGGACGCTCAACATGAAATTACTTTTGCTAGCTTGTATTGTAACTTCGGTTTATGGCTGCTCTCCTCGTGTCAGAATTAAAGAAGGCGAGTTGGTCGGAACCACTTACACTTTACCCAACAGTCGAAAAGTGTATGCATTCCTTGGGATACCTTACGCTGCACCACCAATTGGAGATGACAGATTCGCAGTAATTTTACGAATTGTTATTTTAGTGCCTTACAGCGAGTAATTTTCAAACATAGAATCATATTTTGTAGGAGCCGAAACCGCCAAAGCCTTGGGAAGGATCCAGAAAGGCAACATCAGAGGGCAATATTTGTATTCAAATATCATATATACCAGGAAGAAGAAATACTAAAACAGATGGAGACGAAGACTGCCTATTTTTGAATGTTTTTACACCAAAGGTAAATATATTTTGTTCATGCGGTGCCATAACATTCAGATATTTTTGACAGCACTCAATTTTTTTTGGTAAGCTACCGTCAGAAAATGCAAGTGAAAATGAATTAATGAACGTTTTGGTTTACATTCATGGTGGAGGATTCATGCTAGGAAGTGGTAATTCCGCGTATCCAGATTACATTCTACAAGATGACGATATCGTCTTTGTCAATTTTAATTATCGACTAGGAGTACTAGGTAATGCTGCATACAGACGGGTAAATTCGAAACACAAACTCAATTGTACAAAAAATACCCATAACAGGTTTCTTCAGCGCTGACCATCCTTCATCTCCTGGCAATTATGGATTGAAAGATCAGGTCGAAGCTTTACGATGGGTGCATCGTAATATTCGTTATTTCGGAGGAGATCCGAATAAAGTAACTATATACGGGAATTCGGCAGGAGGAGCTAGCGTCCATTATCACATGATATCTCCACTGAACAGAGGTAAGTACAAAGAATTTTTGAAAGTCATCACATAAAACGCTTCAAGCACGACATATTTCAACAGGACTTTTTCAAAGCGCTATTTCATCCAGTGGCTCAGTTTCACTGCCATGGTCTTTATCACCGTACGTTGTGAACAACTCGAAGCAGCTTGCTTCAGCGTTTAACTGCGATCATGAAAATGTCGAAGTGATGATGAAATGCTTGAGAAATAAATCAGCCAAGGAAATAACTGAAGAAGGGTCACCATTCAAGGTAAATTTTTCGTGTTTTGGATTTCCTCAAATTTATGGGTTTGATCAAACTTCGTTTGTCGGTAGGATGGATTTATAGGTATCCCTTTTGGTCCTGTGGTCGAGCCTCAACATCATAGAGCTTTTTTATCCGAAAATCCTTACGATTTATTCAGGGAAGGCAAAGTGAAACATATACCATTTATGACCAGTATAGTTGAAAGCGAAGGATCGGTTTTTGGAATAGGTTTGAAATTATTCTCAAGTTACGACTCTTCTTTCGTCACAAAATTTATCGAGTTTGTTGCAATTTAGAATTGCTTAACAATGATACATTAACGAATCAGCTGAATAACAATTGGAACGAAGGAGCTCCGAAACTATTCTCCTATGCCAATTTACTATCGAAACCTGAAGAAGATTATATTAGCTCTTCAATACGAAAATATTATTTTGAAAATAAAGAGTTATCTAATCAAACTTCCAGGCACCTTTTTGAGGTAATCTGGATAAAAACGTAGAGAAGAAGGTGCCACAAAAAAATAATCACAACAGTAAATGTTTTCAAAGGCCTTAGGAGATCGATTTTTTTACAATGGAGTAATTGAGACCAGCAAGTTACATTCTTCTGCTTCTTTGGAGAATACTTATTGCTTTAAATTTTACTACAGAGGAACAGAAAGTGGGTCTGATTTTTTCCCCAACTCTAATGGAAAAAATTACGGTCAGTAGGCATTTAATGAAATTCAGCCTAAAATTTACATTCTAATTGCTGAACAAAATTTTCTCATGTGTGTCATCAAAGGTGTTTGTCATGGTGACGATATGATGTACGTTTTGAAATCCTACTATGGAAGTAAAAAAACCAAGAATGATTTGGACATGACGAAGCTGCTGTGTTCGAGCATCATTGCTTTCATGAAAAATGGGTACGTTCATGCTTTTTCATTTTTTTGCTAATAAAATTTGCATTTATTGACGACGATTCTCGTTTACAGAAATCCAAGCACCCAGGATATTAAATGGGAACCTATGTCCAAAAATGGCGAAATGAATTGTCTGGTAATTTACTCATATACCTATCAAAGAATGGAAGACATTGAGAATCGTAATAACACTAGTTTTTGGAACAAGTTGTTGCCTTCCAAAAATCAAAAAGATGATCCTCGATGAGAATTTTTATAATTTGAAGATTTTTTTATGAATTAAAACATATTTTAAGGTTCTTAACTCTTCAATTTTTCAATTATCTATAGTTATATCAGACTTGAGCCATATTGTGCAACATACTCATAAAAATTTTACTCAAATATGTATAATGTACTTGAAATGAATCGTACTCGAGTAGGTATTTTCATAAACAATCACTTTGTGAAATCTGCATGCCTTATGGCGAATTTTCATTCTATTTTAATACCCAGTCTTCTTCAATTAATTTTGAATGTTCAAAAAAATAAAAACATTTTGAAAAAACTGGCAGGTGAATTGTTGAAATAATTATCTTACTGCGTTTTATAATATCCCCTTAAAATAAAAGAGAAAAACAATAACAAAATCAAGAGCTTACCTTTTCTGGTAACATAACGCTTCCAATTCCTCTGGATTATCAACGACTTGCCATTCAATATTTTAGATCGCAATTCTTCTATCGGCTCGTAGGCTTTATGTCGTAAAAATACTTTGGTTTTTCCAATTTGCCATTCTTTGGTATCGAGCATCAGCACTCGCATTATCATCCTGCAAAAATTCACTATTGAATAATCTCCTTCCTTTCGTAGAGAACCGAAAGATAGAGCAGAGCTCTACTTACTGAACAGAATCACGATCAGAATTGAGCAATTTTTTCTTCGTAACGCATCTATATCTGTTGAGGAAATCTCTAAATGGTAAATGAATAGGATATCCTTCTTTACGAATTCGTATAATTTCCAACATCCCTAAATACTTCAATTGATCTAAGACTAGCTTTTCGTTATAATCATTTGGAGCTTTACGCATGTTTGGTTTGATACATCGGACATACCTAAATCAATGCAAAATATGTTTATCAACAATTCGATACTTTTTAGGAACTTAATTTCATTCAACTGCCACTTACCAAGGATTGGTAGCTTGCAAAACGTCAACTAAGGCTTGAAGTTGATGTCTGAAAGTATCACTAACGGTAGGTTTGCCTTTACCAGTACCTCTGGAGACTGTGGTACATCCTACATTACCCATCCTTGCTACTGTGGTACCCAGTAGATCCTAAACATCATATTTTTCGTATTAATATACTTACCAATAAAGAAAATTCCTTGAGAATCACCCAGAAAAACTACCAACCTGATAATTAGTCAACTCTTGAACAAAAGCATTCGAAGATCTGCTCATGAAGTCAAAAAATACATCCTGTTGCACATCCCTATTCTTATCTACGAATCCAGCCACTGCATAAGTAACCACACCGGCGTAATGTTTTATTCCAAATTCGAGTTCCCATTTCCGTCGATCTTCACCTTTGATATAATGACTGTGAGTTTCAAATTCTGAATGCAGATTACTCAGGTATGCAGTATCCGATCCCTGTGACATCACAAAACGAGTTACGAATGGTTTCAATAAATAAAGCATGAGAGTGTTGGAAGCAGAATAATGAAAGCGTACCTTGGGCATATGGCATTGTTCGGTCAACAACTTGAGTATGCATCTGGGTGGTTTCTCGACTAGCTCCAGGCATGATGTGTTATCGGTAAATTGGATATGCGAAAATTGGATCTCTTCTTGTTGATACTGCATCAAGAAACATAAATTATAAACAAATTCCACTTCCGATAGAAATATCAACATCTTAACCACTCACAATGTCTTGTTCCAAGGCGAAGACATAATGATTAAAGAACTTATGCAGTTTCTCGTTCGTATAATTGATACACAACTGCTCGAAAGAATTTACTGCGAAGTTCTCAAACCCAAAAATATCCAAAACACCTAAAAACCTAGTCGAGTCTTGTCCCGGATTCGTGCAGATATTTATATGGTTGACGAGCCATGCGAATGTTCTCGAATATAAAGCTTTGGCCATTGCATGACGATTCTCTTCAGCCTAGAAAATATCGCAATTGTTGGTAAAAAAGGTTTGATATGCATTTTCCGCCATAATCAGGTTAATTTTCACCTCTTGAAGTTTCAAAGGGATTTCGGTTATGTTCCCTCGAACGTTTATTTGTCGTTTGAGCGTTACTTGAATGACGTCTTCGAGCTGTAACCCCAACAGAAAGGCAACTGTTGTGAGGGTTTCTTTGTCTGATTCCGCGAGTTGGCATTTTTCACCATCTATGTCCTGCAACAAATAGAAAAGTTACATCAGTTGAGTTCATCGAGTTTATATTGAAATTTTCTCGAATATCGAATCGTTTTGGATTTTCTTTTAAATAATACGATTACACGATTATAAAGTAGATAATGTACACTACAACATTATATCACACAGCCTCTACTCTCCTAGTTTTTTCAATAAAAATAATATCACAATACAATAGAACGGGAGGAAATAATCTCCAAGTTTTCTGCCTTGAAACATATGTTAGGTATCAAAAAGCATAAGCCGAGTCAACTGAATTACATTTAGAACCGCGAAGAAAACCTGCTGTCATATTATGATAAAATAAACATTGAAATTCACAACTGTAACGATTCATTTCATGAAAACCACGTCGATGATTCTATTTCAAAGATACGATACAATCACGAAACATCTCAATTCTATTGAAATCACGTAAAATGTTCAAATTTTTATTTATATTGATAATCAGACTTGATTTGCTGACTGCTCCCAATTATTCAGGTAAATTTCATATACACTTATTTATTCAACATTTTTCAGCTAGATAGGTATACTTGTACTTGGCCATAATATTCAAATGAAAACTTTCAGATAAAACTTTATCTAAGGATCAACAAAAAAACATCCTACCTTTAGTATTGATAAGAACAGAAGATAACGAATTTATTCATCCCACAAGACTACCCCTACCGAAAACAGATAACGATGGAAATTTTCTTTTTGGAACAACATTTCAGGCGGAAAAAGATGGAAGACAATTATATTTTTGTGGACAAGCACCAATTAGGGAAAATACCAAAATGGTATTAGATGGAGAGAGCCTCGATTCATACAATCGGTATTGCTCATACGAGCTTCCTCAACTTGAAGAAGGATCGAACTATTTGTATTGTGCTCATGAACCAGAACCTTTCGTGCAGAAATTGATTGTAAAGAAAGATTCTGATGAAGAAGAAGAAGAAGAAATAAAATGTGAGTCCTTATTCAACCAAGAAGGAGTAATGCTTGCGTTTGTTTATGAAGTGAGTATAATGATCACAAGATTTACCAATTCATCTTAGTGTGGTTCTCAAATAAACTAAACTGGCATCTTGTGCAGGTTAAAACAACAGATGATGATGAAACGCATATTTTCGAGGTGTACAGATTTTGTTACAATAGGAAATACAACAAAGTCTTATTCACTGAACATACAATAGCAGCTCCTCAGTTCTTAGACCCTTCCAATGACTTATTCGAACGAGAACGAAATCGAAAATACGATATGTCAGATGAATCATATCGTTTTTTTGGAACAAAATATGAAACGATTAAAAACGCTTACAAAGCTTACCAAGAAGTGAGCTTTCTTTTCAATTTGTTATTTTCTTTATCAATAAAATAGGTAATTCATTCTTATCAGAAAATGTTTTTTGTACTTTATAGTTAGAAGATAAAAAAGGGGTACCACTAAAAAAAAGGTCTCGAGAGACGTATGAGAAATCATCGATTACAAACGAGTTTCAGTTAAGTGATCAAAAACTTGTACCATCTGATGACATGGCATTCGCATTGTGGAGAAAGACAACGTACCATTTTCTAAACGTGGGGCCAATGAATGAGAAGAAAATGAAATTATGGGACCACATAAATCAACTTATACGAAAAGATGCTATCGATGTGAGTATACATTTATGGTCAAGCACAATCTAGTTTTTTTTTACTCGAATAATTTTGATAATAGCATACTTTTTTTGTCAGAAATCGAGAGAATATCACATATACTCGGGTGCATTTGATTTAGTAAGTGAAGGCAAGGATGAGACACAACTAATCCAGTCACCAGATGTTTGGGTAAAAGTGGTACACCACACTTGGCAGAAGGACAATGTGTGGCACAATGAGTCTATAGCAATTGTTATGAATCACAACCCCCAAATTGAATTTGTCGATAGACCTATCGGTGTAATTTGCGAGAAAAATGTATGCGAGAATGCGTTTATTAAGAAATTCCCTGCCGTTGGAAAATCCGTTTGTTGTGCTCCTTCTGGAAAAGTTAATTATTATTTCGGTATAGAAGTAAAATACCACAAGCTTCTCAAGATAGATTCGTTTTTTGATGAAAAAGAAAAATCTCACCTATAAGTATGCAACTTCAACTGTAATAATTTCAATAAAAGGTATTTGTATATTTAAAAATATAATATATCTACTTCTCATTATTCGGCGAGTTGAAGTACGATTGGCTACGTACCTATTTATCTCCAAATAAACTTATCTTTGAAAACCATCACGACAATTGTTTACTTTATTCATTTCAACAGCAAACGACACAACTAAGACACAACCATCTTTTAAATAATACTTGTCTAATATCAAAAATTTGACCTTTTCAAAAAATTGCTCATTCTCAGAAACGTTTTTATAATCGACGGCATTTCCTCCGAACAAGATGTTCACAGATAATACCCCTCCCCCCTTTCCATCCCAAGAAACCTGTCAGTTGTATGAAATATTAGTAAACATCATGACTTTTTGTGAAAGATCATGGTTGGTATAGTTAGACCATTATAGAGTAAGCCTTCAAACAGAAATATTCAAAATACCTACTTAGTAATATTTTGCCAAACTTTTTGAACACTCCACCAAGTTTTCTTTTTTAATACTCAAAATAAAAAATTATCGATGCCCTCAAATGATGCCCAATTTCAACAATCAAGCAATTTTTAAAGAAACTAATGAAAATTTTTATCAAATTACTAAACTGGTCACACATAAGAATAATCAATTGATATCTAGAATTGTGATGCATATTCAGTAATACTTGAACTGATCTTTTGCATTTTGGCAAATTTGGATTGAATGAGGGAGTAGGGAGTGCTCGATAAATTCCTACCTACTTTGAAACGTACATGCACATGATATATTATCGCAAAACCTAGGTACGTCAACTGAAATCTGTTTAAACAACACGCAATAAAAAAACTAGTGTGTCATAAAATAAACATAAAAAATCTTTAAAGTTTAACCATCCTTCCACAACGACAAAGCAATTATTCTTAATTCAACGATATCGGAAGGTTCTGCTTGTATTGAAACCTCGTAAAATGTTCAAATTATTTTTCATATTGATGCTTAGGCTCGATTTGCTGGTCGCCCCAAACGTATCAAGTAAGTGTAAATCATATATTTCAACACACTTCAAGATTCGTAAGTGTTAGTAGAATTCAACGAAATGAAAAATTATAGGTACTACTTCGTATACCCATCAAATAAAATCTATCCTTCCTTTGGTGCTGATTAGGACAGCAGATGGCAAACTGATTCACCCCACAGATATACCAAGACCGGTAACAGACCTCAATGGAAACATAATTTTTGGAACAAGATTTTCGGCTGAAGAAGAAGGAAAACAACTGTTCTTTTGTGGACGAAACCCATCTGAAGAAGATACTAGAACTTCAACTGATAGAGATTACGTCAACTCAGATGATCAGTATTCCTCATATGAGCTATCTGAACCCCAACCCGAACCTAAACCTGGGTCTATTGGATTTAGAATTAACTATCTGCGATGTGCTCATGAACCAGAACCTTTTGTGTTGAAATTGACTGAAAAGAATGGTGCAAATGAAGAAAAAGAAATTGATTGTGGGTCTGTACTTGACAAGGAAGGTAAAATGTACGCATTTGTGTATAAAGTGAGTAATAATTTCAAGTTTTTAGAAATGATTTCTTCTCCATAAGTATTTTGCTAAAGAAATAAATTATTTATTTGTGTACCTAGGTTAAACCGAAAGATGATGATAAAACTCACATTTTCGAAGTGTATAGATTTTGTTATGATGAAAATGAGCAAAACGTACTATTCACTGAACATACCATAGCATCACCTAAATTATTAGATCTTGGAAATGAAAATTTTGCACAAGAACGAAGACAAACGTATGACATGTCAGCTAAAGGGTATCGCTATTTCGGTGATAAATTTGAGAATATTATAAAGGCGTATCTTGAAGTAAGTATATTTTCTTTTAACATGCATTTGTTTTAGCACAATGGGTTACATTCCAAAAAAAAAAAAATACCAAATTTTGACGACTAGTGCTGGGGAAAAGGACGTAATGATATTGTGTAAAAATGTCATCATTGGAAGGAAAGATCAAATAAACTTTTCAACATTTAGTTAGATTTGAAAAAGCTATCATTAATTTAATTTTGACCAAATTCTAATGGAATAAACGTCTAAATTTTTTTAAAACTGAGGAATTAATGAACATTTCATTAATAAGAGATATTTGTACGAATCCTAAACCATATCCATGATTTATTCAATTTTACGCTTTTTTCATTACAAATTTATTTTCATTCGTGCTATAAAAAGTTTCATTTCTTAGTTTGAAAAATATAAGACAAAACAGAAATGGAGTGAAGCAAAGATCGCAGATTCAAACATTACTCTCAATGTTCTATTAAGTGATCAGAAACTTGTACCATCTGATGACATGGCATTTGCATCATGGAGAAAAACAACATATCACTGTTTAAATGCCAAGCTAATGGAAGATGAAAAAATACCATTATGGAATCACATAAGCGAACTTATACGAAAAGATGCAATAACTGTATGTTTATCTATCTGTAGTAAATTTGTATCATTGAGGAAAAGTAACTTGTCATCCTGTTTTGCAGAAATCCAGGGAATATCTAGTACATACCGGTACATTTGATGTGACAAATGATGGAAAGGATGGAAACGAAGGGTTCCAATCACCAGATTTTTGGATAAAACTCGTGCACTACAGAAACGAAAATGAAAACGAGACGCGCAATGAGTCCATAGCAATTGTTATGATACACAATCCGAAAATTGGACCAGCCGTCAACACTTTTAATAACATTTGCGAAGATAATGTATGCCAAACGTTCGCTCAGCCATTTGCAGAACTTGGCACATCTGTTTGTTGTACCTTCTCGATGACAAAAGTTGATGTTTATTTTCGCTTGAAATTAGCTGATCATATGCCTTTAGAGATAGATGTATTATGTACAGTGAAGGAAGAAGTGCCTGAAATAGTGCATGAAGAAATCCGTCAAGAAGTGCCCAGCGAATTACAGACACTTGAAGTAGTGCATACAGATATACGTCAAGAAGTACCTAGCGAATTACAGACACCTGAAGTAGTCCATGAAGAAATACATCAAGAAGGACCTAGCAAATTACAGACACCTGAAGTAGTGCAAGAAGAAATAGGTACGTCAAGAAGTAGCCAGCAATTACAGACCCCTGAAGTAGTGCATGAAGAAATACATCAAGAAGTACCTAGCGATTTACAGACCCCTGATTAATATAATCCATATCAAGGGTATAATGTTATATAGGGTGCTCTAGGAGTCGTCTGTCATACGCAAGATTTAGATACAACAAATCACAAAAAATAAAAATAAATAATGAACATGTTGTCTCAAATATTCAAAAAAAATAAATTTCTTTATGAAAAAATAGAATGATTAGTAGGTATGATAAAAATTGAACAAATTTTCAAATCATCCTTTTTACCCAAATTCAAAATTGAAGGGGCTAAGTAAGCTAACATTGAAAGTAGATGTAAAATTTTTCAACTCACTTCGAGTGTTTAAGCCTCTTCAATTTTGATTTTAGGCAATAAATAAACTTAAAAAACTGTTCATTTTTCAATATACATTCATTCCTGCATTGAATTTTTCCATTTCAAATTATTTTTATAGCCCCTTAAATTTTGAAGTTAGGCAGACAAGCATTATATGAAAATTTGCTCATTTTTTAAGTTTTTAAAGTACTAACCATTCCCACGATTGAAATGACTGGTAAGTTTTTACAACGAGGGTAACATTAAGGACCACTTTTGAGAAACCCAAATCAATTCTTCGTGAATTTTAACTGATTTTCCCCAGATTTTGATGCCAACTTGAGAAAAAATCGCAACAAAATCACGTTAAATTCACATTTTTATAAAACTAGCTATGTAATTCATTCACTAATAATTTTTCATAATTTTGAATTAAAAAGATGGATTTCTCCAGATTGTATTTTTACTTATTTTTATTCAATCAGTATGAATTCCAATGAAGAAAAAAATCCGAATTTTGTCGATAATTCTGTGCCAAGGTGAAACTATAGGTTGAACCTAATACAGGGTGGACAGTTGATTGAGGACCAAGCAGTGTTTACAACCCAACAAAAAAATTACGTATATTTCCTGCATAGTTATCAATTATTACTAATTGCTCTAATAAACTAATTATGCACTTTATGACGCGAATAATCATTTTACACATTATTTCTACGAGATTCGTGAATATTAATGTTATTAATACTTCTGCATCACCATCCATTTATTAAATAAACATTATAATTAGAGAATTTTTGTTATGTTGCCTGCACTGTTTGGTCCTAAATTAACTGGCCACCCGGTAAATATAAGGTAATTTTTCGATCAATTTTTTCTCATAATTTAACAATCAACGAATTCTTGTCACAATCTAAAATTTTGATTTTATAAAATGAACTCGCAGACATTACCATAGGTACCTAGTTGCTCATGCAACTTCACACGAAAATGTCATCGAAAATTACCGCTCACTTCTTTTTACGCAGTTGAATACGAATAAGCGACTTTGACGCAATGAAATATTCATCATTAATCATTATGCTTCGCGTCATCTGTTCAAACATTTTCAAGTCGATGGTTTTTATGTACTTTAAAGCTATGAATCCGCCATATCAGAAGTTTCCTGCTTTAAAACATGTTATTGAAAATCATATGCCGAGTCCACTAAATGACATTCAGACACCACGAAGAAACTCTGCAGGCATATATGCATGGTGATAGAATAAACTTCAAAATTCATTACAGTAGGGATTCCCTTCATGA
This sequence comes from Pseudococcus longispinus, assembly GCA_900064475.1. Lineage (NCBI taxonomy): Eukaryota > Metazoa > Arthropoda > Insecta > Hemiptera > Pseudococcidae > Pseudococcus > Pseudococcus longispinus. Next base: position 32,414 of record FIZU01002866.1, read on the forward strand.
ACATCAAGTAATCGTTCTTCCTATTTCAACAGTAGATACAATCACTAAGCATCTTACTTCTATTGAAAGCACCCAAGATGTTCAAATTACCATTACTCGTACTATTGATAATTAGGTTAGATGTGCTGACCACGACCAATACTTCAGGTAAATTTCACATACATATTCAAATTTTCTACTATACTTGGGAATAATATTTAAATAAAAATTTTCAGGTGAAACTTCAAAGGGCCAACATAAAAACATCCTACCTATAGTACTTATAATAACGAAAGAGAACGAATTTATTCATCCCACAAGATTACTCTTAGCGATTACAGACGACGACGGAAACTTTCTTTCTGGAACAATATTCGCAGCTAAGAAAGATGGGAGACAATCCTTTTTTTGTGGACCAGCACCAATCGAAGAAAATGCCAAAATGGAAATAGATGGAGAAAACGCCAATTCAGACGATCGGTATTGTTTACACGAGCTTCCTGAATTTGAACAAGGATCGAAATATTTGCAATGTGCTCATGAGCCAGAACCTTTCGTGCAAAAATTAACCGCGAAAAAAAATTCTAATAAGGAAGAAGAAATACCATGCAAGACTTTATACAACCAACCAGGCGCAATGTTCGCGTTTTTTTATAAAGTAAGTGAAATCTCAAGATTTATTCATCGCAGTGTGATTTTTCAATGAACTGAATGGTCATTTTGTACAGGTTAAAACAAATGACGATAAAACACACCTATTCGAGACATACCGATTTTGTTATAATGAGAAAACCAAAGAAGTGTTATTCACCGAACATACCATAGCGGCTCCTCGATTCTTAGATCCATACAAAGACTCATTCGTACGAGAACGATCTCACACATACGAAATGTCAGATGAACCATATGGTTACTTTGGCACAAAATATGAAACGATTAAAAACGCTTACCAAGACGTAAACCTCTTTTTCGATCAGTTATTTTCTTTAATAATGAAATAATTCATTGTTGTTACAAAGTATCTCTTGTATTTACAGATAAAGGATCAGAGGCAACCGCAACGAACCAGGAAAAGATCTCGAGAGGCTGAGAAATGGTCGATCACAAACATGTACGAATTAAGTGATCAGAAGCTCGTACCATCTGATGACATGGTATTCGCATTATGGAGAAAGACAACGTATCATTTTCTGAACGTTAAACCAATGGAGAAGGAGAAAATAAAATTATGGGACTACATAAATCAACTTATACAAGAAGATGCTTTCGAGGTAAACGGTTTTATTTATACATATTTCAGAATTTTTTCAACTCGAAGAACTCTGATAATACGTCGTTCATTTTGTTTTGCAGAAATCCAGAGAATATCGCATACTTACGGGTGTATTTGATATAACACCTGATGGAAAGGATAAACAAGAACCAATTCAATCGCCAGATCTTTGGCTAAAAGTCATACACCATTCTTGGCAGGAGAATAATAAGGAGCACAACGAGTCTGTAGCAATTCTTATGAATCACAATCCAGAAATTGAATATGTCACTAAATATATTATTGGAATTTGCCCGGAAAATCTTTGCAAGAATGCGTTTGACGAGAGATTTCCCATCATTGGCAAATCCATTTGTTGCACCCTTACAGCAAATATTAAACATCATTTCCAAATGAATGTAGACGGTCACAAGCTTCTCAAGATAGGCTCGTTTATACGAGTAAATGAAATAGGTAAAGAATCACAAATTCTTTCAAATAATTAGATATTTATGATATCAATCAAAAGCTTGACTTTGCAAAAAAATCTCTCGATATTTGAATAATTTTCACAATCAATGGCAATTCCTCCAAGTTGAGCCAGAAAGAAGGACTTGCCACCCATTTAAAATGTGTCTTATCATAAATTTTTTTGAAGAACCGCAGTTTGTGTAGTAGATACCATAAGAAAACGTCTTCAAGTAAAAATTCAAGATAGAGATATTTCACCCAACTTTTTGAAAATTTCACAATTTTCAAAATTACTTACTGTCGATGTCTCAAGGTAAAAAGTATTTCAACAAGTGAAAATGTTGATCACAAAACTGGCTTCACACATTTGTAAGTGTAAGATATTCGATACCTAATATTTCAACTGATTTTTCCATTTTTGAATTAATTTTTGTCGCTGTAAGTTCAAATTATGATAAAATTTTGAGTGATGCAGTTGGAAGAAAAGAGGGCTCGGTACAGTCGACTTTGAATCGTTCAATCGACTAAACTTTTGTCCCAATTATTTGCAAAAATAATCAACAGCCGCAGTAAGCCAGTAACTGTACGTCTGTTATTCATTTAAATGGGAAATTGCAGGTACTACTTCGTCTGCAAATCAAAAAAAATTCAGCCTTCCATTGGTACTGATTAGAACAGCAGATGGGAAATTTATTCACCCCACCGATATACCGGAACCAGTGACAGACGGCAAAGGAGACATACTTTTTGGAACCAGATTTTCCGCTAAGGAAGAAGGAAAACAATTATTCTTTTGTGGACACGCCCCATCCAAAGAATATACAAAAATGTTAATTGATGGTGATGGCGTCAACTCAGACGATCAGTATTGCTCATACGAATTATCTCAACCTGAATCTCAGTCTATCGCGGTAAGAAAAAAGTACCTGCGATGTGTTCTTAAGCCAAAACCTTTCGTGCTGAAATTGACTCAGAGGAATGGTGCGAATGAAGAAAAAGAAGTCTATTGTGGGTCTGTATTTAACCAGAAAAGTAGAATGTTTGCATTTGTGTACAAAGTGAGTACCTAGTAATTTCAAGGTTTTGATATTTATTTTTTCTTCAGAAGTAATTCTCGAAAGGACTAAAAAATTAATCATTTGTGTAGGTTAAAACAAACGATGACACGAATATTTTCGAGGTGTACAGATTCTGTTATGATGAAATAAAGCACAGAGTACTATTCACCGAACATACCATAAGATCTCCTAAATTGTTAAATCTTGGAAATGAGTTATTTGAACAAGAACGAATCCAAACTTATGAAATGTCAGATGAGGGGTATCACTACTTCGGTACAACATATGAAACAATCAAAAAGGCATATATAGAAGTAAGTATTTAGATATATTAAACTTGCACCGCAGTGCATGAAAAGACATTCTTATACAACGGAGAAAACTGGTTTAATCTCAAAGAACAAATATCCTAAAAACCAATCCATATAAATCAGTGTAGCCACATATACATTGATAAGATACATATTTTTTCAACATGCATGGATATGTTTTGTGTTGGAAGTTATTTAAAAAAAAAAAAAAAAATGAAAAGTAACAAAGTCTTTTCTTGATGGCATTTACAATAATCTATCTTTAAAAAACATTGAAATTTTACATTTCGCAAGTAAACCCATGAAACATATCCTCAATTCCTTTACTTTCGCGTTTTATTGATTTAAATTTATTCTTATTCATAAAATGTTTCATTTCATAGTTTCTAGATCAAAAAACAAAGCAGAAATGGAGCGATGGTACGATTGCAGATTCAAAGATTACTCACAAATTACTATTGAGTGATCAGAAACTTGTGCCATCTGATGACATGGCATTCGCATCATGGAGAAAAACAACATATCACTGTTTAAACGCCCAGCTAATGCAAGATGACAAAATAAAATTGTGGGATTACATTAGCGAACTTATACGAAAAGATGCGATAGCTGTAAGTTCATCTTCATATCTGTAAGTAAGTTAGCATCAATATGGAAAACTGATTCGTTCTTTTTCGCAGAAATCCAGGGAATATTTAGTACATACCGGTACATTTGATGTGACAAATGATGGAAAGGATGAAAACGAAAGGTTTCAATCACCAGATTTTTGGATGAAACTCGTGCACTATAAAAACGAAAAGGAAAACGAGACGCGCAATGAGTCCATAGCAATTGTTATGATACACAATCCGAAAATCGAACTAGTGGTCAACACTTTTAAGAACATTTGCGAAGATAATGTATGTGGACCATTTGCTGAACCATTTGCTGAACTTGGCACATCTGTTTGTTGCACCACTTCGATCACAAAAGTTGATTTTTATTTCGATTTGAAATTAGATAATCATATGCCTTTAGAGATAGACTCGTTGTATACGAAGAAGGGAGAAGGTTCTGAAGAAGTGCATGAAGAAATACGTCAAAAAACACGCAGAGAAACAAATCTTTGAATGATAATCCATATCAAGAGTATAATTTTACATATTTTCCGAGTTGGAAATTATTATTTGTAAGGTACCGACTATTATAGTTACTCATGTACTCGTACTGCCGTAATTTTGCATATTTAATCATTTATACTTTATATTATACCTACCTACTGTTAGTTTTTAAGTGAAGACTTTTTCTCAACTACATAATATTCAACTTTGTTTGAATAAACTTCACAATTATATAATTGCATATTCAATCATTGCTTTTATTTTATTAATCGAATGACGAAGTGAAACCATCAAAAAAATATATAGGTATATGTGTTTTTGTTTTAGCTAAAATTTTAATTCTTTATATACCTACTGTAGGTAACTGATTTTACTCTTTAGCTTTTGATTCCGGAGGAGCAACTAAAAGAACGAACCTAAATTACCACAAAATCGCATCAAATTCGCAAGTTTTCATGAAACTAAACCAGCTGATTCTTTGAATACTTGATAATTTTAAAAGCAGGCGTTTCTTCAAATTGATTTTTTCTCATTTTCATTCAATTAATGCATTTTAATAAGAAAAAAATTGCGAAAAATTCATTTCATTTCGGGTTTCATTAGTAGGTAATTGTGTGCCGTGGTTGATTTCCATGATGTTGGTAATTTTTCGATCAATTTTTCGCAGAATTCAACCATTTGCGAATTCTTTCCTCCATTTAAAACATCGATTTTGTAAACGCGACTTTAAAACGCAATTGTCATAGAAATTCGTCGCTTAGGTATACCTACTACCTACTTCTCTTACGTAGCTGAATATAAATAAGCGTTTTCAACGTAACAAAATATTCATCACAATGACTCATCATATGCTGTTCAACCGTTCTCAATTTTTTTGAACAATTCTCGCTTTGTGTTTTTTAATGCTTTATTGCTATGAATCTGCCAAAGCAGAAACGATTTGAGAAATCATAGCGAATCTTTGCAGCTGAAGCGCAATAAGTATACGTTAAGTTTCTTGCAGAGATCAGTCAAAATGTTCAAGTTGTGCTTTTTGATAATTTTCCATTTAGTGGTAGCAGTATATAGTACATCCAAAGAAGAGAATATCCTTGCACCATCATGCACGTATATTATACCATTTTTAAAAATTTCTGAATTCCAAACTCCAAGGAAGTTTACTACTTAATTATAATAAATCGTTCAAATTTTGAAGCTGATACCAAAGAAGAGCCGATGCCCGATTCAGTTGATCTTTCTCATTACAAATTACCATTATTAACTGCATTTGACATGGAAATGTTTTATAAGCCACCTAAATATCTCTTTGCAATTGAATCAACCTCAAACCAACAACCGCTTACAAAACCGATTACATTTGATGAAAATCAACCAATCATTTGCGGAATAGAACCATTCAAACGTGACACTGTGCCAAATCGAATTAAGCTAACTATGGAAAACCAGCCCTATGAAGACAACTGTGCATATCAAGCGATTGCTCGAGATTACATATATTGTGAGAGAGGTGGCGCTGATATAATACCTGTCGTTATGAAATTGAATGAAAAGGAGGCTAATTCTGATAATATGCGTGGAGTTCCCTGTGGTCCAAAAGATCGAGAAGGTTACATGCTTCGTTTCGGATATAACGTGAGTAATCGTACTTTTTCTTCAGAAAACTTTCTTAGATTTTTTACTTCATACATCGTGAATTTTCAATGAATAGATTTGTGACTTAAATTCACACAAGAAAACCGTTCCAATTACATCATCTATTTCAAAACAGGTTGATTGCACCTTTCATATTCAATTAGGTACACTAAAATGAATCAAAATTGACGAGCAATAAATCGCTCTCCTTTTAATTAATTTATACGCAGGAAAGCTCAGATTTTTTCGAAGTGTACAGATTCTGTTACAGTAAAACAGAAGAAGAAGTGATATACACAGAACATATCATAGAAAACCCGGAGTTACTCAATCTATCGTTACTGGAAACACAGCAAAAAAAAGAATACAAAATGATGACCGATGGATACGGATATTTTAACTCAAGATACGAGATTGTCAAAGAAGCGTACGATAAAGTGAGTTTTCAATAAAAAAATCAAATTCATCATTTCACTAGTCTGCATAAATTGTCATCAATATTCTTCGTTTTTGTAAAAAAAAAATCATAATTTTTTGAGCTGTGGAATCGTAATGTGAAACGGAAGCAACAATTTCAGGAAATTTTATCAGGAGGAAAGAAATTCATGAAAGAAACTGGGTTCTTTTTAAAACCGCAACAATTGGTACCAATTGACGACATGGCTCTAACATTGAAAAGAAAAACAACGTATCATTATTTGAATATTGCTCCAATGAAAAATGATCAAATTCGCTTATGGAATTATATTAGTCATTTAATTCGTGAAGATGCGAGAAAAGTAAGCAATGAATATTCCTAGCGGGGCCCTCACATCAAATTTCGGGAACAGGTACAAAAAATTTTACGCGGGCCCTATTTTGTTAAAGTGAGGAAAATTTTTGCAAAGAATTGAAATCAAAACCTGAAATTTCATAATTTTTTTCAACATTTTAATCGCCAAGAGAAATTTGAAGAAGTTACCCATATATACCTACTAGTGAAAAATGCAAATGAAACATGACATTTTTCGTTTCACCGGGCCCCTAAAACCCCCGGGCCCGGGTACAACTGTACCATCTGTACCCTCCTTTATGTGAGGGCCCTGATTCCTAGGTCAAATTCAACGCGATTCTGTTCATTAATTGCCAAGTCATTGTCTCACTGATTAAAATTTTTCAGATTGACAGAAAGTACAACATTATTACGGGGGCTTTTAATTTAAATCCGCGAGAAAAAACTAAAAAACCTAAAATGGCTGTTGGAGAAGTAGACATTTGGATCAAGATAGTTCGATACAATAAACAGACATCGAACCCCGAAGGAAACAACGAAAGACAATCATTTGCCATTGTAATGAATACTGCTTTAGATGATGAGAGCATGAAGGAATTCAACGACAAATTTTGTCCAGAAAATATTTGCGAAAATGCGTTTGCTTCTATTAGAGAATTTTCCAAAACTTGCAGCTCAGTTCGATGTTGTCCTTCAACAGCAATTGCTGAGGATGTATTTCGACGAAAGGCTTCGTTCCGAGTCTTCCTTCGTGATAGAATCTTTCACTGAATTTGTGGAACTGACACCTCAAGAGGAGGAGATGTATTTGGAAAAAATTCTCAGTTTTTTTCCAACATTAATGTAGGTACTAAAATTGTCAATTCAGTATATACAAGCACATACCCGGAATTACCTATATTTATGTATTATTATTTATTCACCTATCAATTAAGCTTCAGCATTTGTGTAAATAATATTATATTATTCTTTATGTAGTTACGTATATACCTATCTATGTGAATACAATTTATACATATTCTCCATTTTCATTTCGTTTTAAAAGTTGCTTCGATGCTTATATCTACTTAGTTATTGTAAATATACCATGTTTTCAAATATTTTTTTCAAAAATGTAGATATTCAATAGGGTGGGCGGACTTTTTTTTGGAAAGTTGAAAGGGAAATTTGAAAAAAAATTGTGGGTCATGTTAAAAAACCGTGAGAAAAATTCTGTGTCTCAGGCTTCAACCTTTCACCTTAAGCTGCAAAATTTCCCAAGTACAAAATGTCTTGACTGTTTGTTGGCTTTTAAACATTTGGTCAAACTTTTTTGGGTTTGGAAAAATTCAGAGATAATGCTTAGTATAAGATATTTTGTCAGGCAAACACTTCAGACTTTTTGGACTTGGAAAATTTTAGAAATCATACCAACTTTTTGAAATTTGGTCAGGCAGACCTTTTGAACTTGGAACATTTCAGAGATCATGCTGACCTTCAGAATTTTGGTCAGGACTTGGAAATTTTCAACTTTATGGACTTGATAATTTCAAGAGAAGTTCAAATCAGACTAGTATGTCAGACAGCTTTTTACTCAACGCTGACTATCAGATTTTTTGAACTTTAAAACATTTTCTAATTTTGTTTCACTTTTTGGGCTTAGGGAATTTCAGAGATCACGTCAACTTTTGGACATTTTTGCGCTTAGAAAATTCTTCAGAATTCAAATGATTTTTTAGATTTGAAAAATACCAAGAAAATTTTGAATATCTCGATTTCGTGGACTTGAATAATTTCAAAAAAGATTGCTTCACGAAGCAAACACGAGAAATCTGTTTCAATTAATGAGTTCCGATAAGAAAAAAATTTCTAAAAATTCGTTCATTTCGAATTCCATCAATAATTCTATGCCATGGTTAAATTCCATGATTTGGTGAATTTTTCGATCGCTTTTTCGTAGAATTCAACGATTTACGAATTCTTTCCTCCGTTCAAAACGTTGATTTTGTAAATGCGACTTCAAACGCAATCGTCATAGAAACTCATCGCTTAGGTAGGTACATCTCTTCACACAGTCAAGTATGGATAAGCGCTTGCAATGTAACAAAATATTCATCATAATGATTCATCATCCACCTATTCAAACACTTCCAATTCCTTAGAAGAATTCTCGCCGTCGCTATGACTTTTATGTACTTAAATGCTATGAATCTGCCAAAGTAGAAACGATTCGAGAAATCACAACGAATCTTTGAAGCTGAAGCGCAATCAGTATACGTTAAGTTTCTTGCAGAGTAAAGTCAAAATGTTCAATTTGTCCTTTTTGATAATTTTCCATTTAGTGGTAGCAGTGTGTAGTACATCCAAAGAAAAGAATATCCTTGCTCCATCATTTACGTATATTATTTCATTTGAAAAAATTTCCCAATTCCAAACTCCAAGGGAATTTATCTACTAATTATTATTCATTCAAATTTTGAAGCTGATACCGAAGAAGAGTCGATGGCTAATTCAGTTCAGAATTTTGATCTTTCTCAAAACAAATTGCCACTATTGACCGCATTTGACATGGATATGCTTCATAACTCATTCGCAATTGATTCAACCTCAAACCAACAACGGCCTACAAAAAGAATTATATTTGATAAAGATCAAGTAATTATTTGCGGCCCAGAAACATTCAAACGTGACACTGTGCCGAATCGTATTAAGCAAACTATGGAAAACAGACCCTACGAAGACATATGTGCATATCAAGCAATTGCTCAAGATCACGGATTTTGTGAGAGCGAGGGTGATAATATAACACCTGTCGTTGTTAAATTAAATGAAAAGGAGGCTAATTCTGATAATATGCGTGATGTTCCCTGTGGTCCAAAAGATCGAGAAGGTTACATGCTTCGTTTCGGATATAACGTGAGCATTAGTAATTTTTTCCAGGAAACGTTGCTAAAAATTTCTACTTCACACATCGTAAATTTTCAATGAACAGATTTGTGACTTGAACTCATACGTGCAAGAAGCTCCAATCACACCGCCTATTTCAACACAGGTTGGTGGCACCTTTTATATTCAATTATACTAAAATGAATTAAAATTGACAAGCAATAAATCGAACTCTCTTTTTAATTAATTTATACGCAGGAAAACTCAGATTTTTTCGAGGTGTATAGATTCTGCTACAGTAAAAAAGATGAACAAGTGATATACACAGAACATACCATACAAAACCCGGAGTTACTCAATCTATCGTTACTGGAAACGCAACAAAACAAACAATACAACATGATGACCAATGGATACGGATATTTCGACTCAAAATACGAGACTGTTAAAGCAGCATACAACGAAGTGAGTTTTTAATAGAAAATTTAATTCATTATTGCACTCATCTGCAAGTATTAATTTTTATCAATCTTATTTGTTTTTGTGAAAAAAAAAACGCAAATTTACGTTTAGCTATGGGAGCACAATATTAAACGAAAACAACATCTTTGGGACACTACACCACCAGGAGAGAGATACATGGGAGGATTTGGGTTCTTCGTAAAAGCTCAACAACTTGTACCAGTTGACGACATGGCTCTAACACTGAGAAGAAAAACAACCTATCATTATTTGAATATTGCACCAATGCAAGATGATCAAATTCGCTTGTGGAATTATATAAGTCATCTGATTCGTGAAGATGCAAAAAATGTAAACAATGAAAATTCGTAGGTCACATTCAACGCGTTTTTTTTCATGAATCACTTATTAATTAAAATTTTTTCAGACTGACAGAAAATACGATATTATTACGGGAGCTTTTATTATAAATCCGCGAGAAAAAACTGAAAAAACTGGAATGACTATTGAAGAAGTGGACATTTGGATCAAGATAGTTCGATACAATAAACCGACATCGAACACCAGAGAACCCGAAAGCCAATCATTTGCCATCGTAATGAATACTGCTTTAGATGATGCGAAGATGAAAGAATTCAACGACAAGTTTTGTCCAGAAAATATTTGCGAAAATGCGTTCGCTTCTTTCAGTGCATTTTCCAAAACTCGCAGCTCGGTTCGATGTTGTTCTTCAACAGCAATTGCTGAGATGTATTTCGACGAAGGGCTTCGTTCGGAGGCTTTTTTTATGATAAAATCTTTCACAGAAATTGTGGAACTGACACCTCAAGAAGAGGAGATGTACTTGGAAAAAATTCTTAGTTTTTTCCCAACGTTAATGTATTGAAAATGTCAATTCAGTATATGCAAGCACATACTCGTAATTACCTCTATGTATTACCTAACTATCAACTGAACTTCAGCATTTGTGTATATAATATTACTTAGATTATTCCTTATGTAAGTACGTATGTACCCTAGACCTACCTATCTATGTGAATACAATTTATGTATTTCAGTTTAAAAGATGCTTCAATTTTTTATTTCCTGTACCATAGTTACACCAGAGTCGGATTTACAGGGGAGGCCAGAGGGACCATTGACTCCAAGGCCTCTACTAGATTACTTGAAAATTTTAAAATGATATTTTGGGTATATTTATCGGGCTCGATAACCACATATATCAAGCAACAATAGCTGGTTAATTCTCAAGTGACTTGATTTTCTACTTTTTTCATAATTTTCAAGTTGGAAAAATTATAAAAATTAGGAAAAAAATTCCAAGTCAATTTAGAAAATACGAGTTGGTAAACTTCGGAATTTACTTTTTTTACTTCAAAATACAGCAAAATTTTGGAGTTTACTCCACAAACATTCGAAAAAGTTCCAATGCGGAGTTGAAATTCATCAATCTATAGAGAATATGGAATTACTGAAGGAGTCCAGAAAATGAGTTGACTGTTACTACTCAACTCTGTCAACTACTTTTGAAGTTACGTCGTGCCTATCAATATGTAATATTTGTCAGAAAATCATGAAAATTAACGTTTGGTTGGTTACTTTTTCTAATGAAAAATGGTGGGTACTTAAAGTACTTTTTGGGAAAATTCAGGTATGATGCCTGCTTCAAGTACAAATATGTACCTATTTGACAAAATAATTAATATTTTTGAAAACTTAACGAAACATTTTCTGGTTAAATCTCCTCTCTCAAATGACTGCTTGGCAAGTTACACAGAATTTTCAAATAAAATTTTGACCTACAAAAATTTTCAAATTCGAGAAACGTATACAGTATACTGATGACGTTTTCTATTCTATGAAAATTTCAAGGGCCTCCACCAATTATTATCTGGTTTCGGGGCCCAAAAAGCTCAATTCCAGTGCTGTATTTGCTTCATGTAAGTAAGTATACCATATTTTTAAACATTTTTTCAAAAATGTAAGTATTTAATTTCTTTAGTATTCATACTTCCAATTTTGAGATCAACTTTTCGCTTTCTTGAGAATCTTTGAACCAAATTTTCGACTTTGTCATCCTTTCTTGACTAATTTTGAAAATTTAGACTCATTTTTCACTTCCTCGACCCTCGAGCAATAAACACCATGATTCATCAATGAAAATACAAATAGATGAGATACGTATCGTATTTCAACTACGATTTTGGTTTACAAACCGAAATCGATGTGAAAATCACAACGCACAAAAAATTTAAGCCAGAAAGCACCTTCGCCTTCGATTTTCGAACAGTTGTTTACTTTCATACGTCGTTAAACGCACAAACGTATGAGTAAATGTAAATATTGATCACTGCAGTAGCAGTTGTCTACAAAGAAGAAATTTGAATATAAACCTATGTACGTATTGAAAAAGTACATAATATTCGTTCATTTCATTTTGACTGCGATTCCAGCTCAAAACCATGAACGATTTCAACATGATCCTTTTGATCACTTTATTAGGGGCAACTTATGTGATCAGTGGGCATGGAAACACCGATACAGGTAACTTTTATATTTTATCATTATTCAAAATTCACTTTTGTTTTTTAACTACGAAAATCGCTATTTATGAAGATCTGCAAGCGCACCCTTCTACAATTCTACCACTGACGTTATTACGTCTGTCGTCGTCATCAATTTACCTATACCCTAAACATATCGAACAAATAGCAACTAATGATGATGGAGTTTTTTGCTATGGAACGGAATTTTCTACTTGGTACGATAAAGAAAAAATCCAGTAATTTTTCTTCTGCCCGTCGGAAACTTCTGTATCTAGTGACGATTGCTTATACCCGAAGCAATTCAAGCAAAATGATACTCTGCAATGTGCTATTGAACCTAGTCCATTTGTCGAGAAAATGACATTCAAAGATGAGACCGGCCAAATAAAAGATGAACCTTGCGGACTTGCAGATAAAGAAGGAGCTTGGTACAGGACGGGATTCAAAGTAGGTTTGATATTAAAGTCATCTGATACGCGTACGCTACTTTTACTAAACCAACAAATAAATTACGGAGTGTTACATACCTATTTTTTTTTTTTTTTCAAAATAGGTTTGCGTTCCAGAGACAACTAAAATAGGTAAACGTGAAAAAGTACTATCTCGATTCACTGGATGGAAAGTAAATAAAGTTTGTTGCGTTTCCGAGTATTCAATTTGTACCTCGCAGTATAACTAATTAGAGGAATAATCTACATTGCGGACAAAACCACTGAATGATTGTTCCGAGTTCAGGGTATTCGAATTTTGTTACAGTAAGCAAAATGAAGAAGTGCTTTACACAGATCACGTAATAAGATCTCCTACATTCATTAAAGAAAATAGATTTAAATACGAGCTCGATAAAACATTCGACGTTAGTACAGAAGGATATGAAAATTTTGGCACAATTTATCAAAATGAGAAAACCATATACGAACAGGTGCGAAAAATTTATAGGTACACAAGAAATCTATCTTGATGCAAAATAATAACCTAAATAAGATACTTTTGATTACAGTTGATAAATTCAGAACAATCTGAATACACAAGTCAATGGCTCATACCACCCGAAGACCTGGTATTTGCAATATGGAAAAAAACAGCTTACCATTATTTGAATAAGAAACCAATGCGAGAAGACGAAATAAAAGTATGGGAATACATCAACAGTGGTGTACAAAAAGAAGCCATAAATGTATACATTGCATTTCTATCAATTTCTCACTATATTCAAACAATTCAATGACTGTTCTTTTTACAGGGCGATAAAGAATTCACCATGTACACTGCGGCAATGGTATTGCCAGGAAAAGAAATGCCATCCTATGTGGCAGAACATATTGAAAAACCTGACGTTTGGGTTAAAATTGTATACCATTTTTACCGCATAGAAACTCAGAATGAAAATCCGAATAAGTGTTCAGCATTGGCGATCATAATGAACAGTAACTTGGATGAAGAATCTTGGAAGAAATTTTACAAAGAATATTGCAATGATAATTTTTGCGAGGATGTTTTTAATGAGGAATTCCCTGATTTGGGAAACAATGTCCGGTGTTGTTACGTTCAACCTTTACAGAGGTTATTCCACATTGAATTCAAAATAAACAATACATTGGAAATCAAATTTTCTTCAGATAGTTCGCCGGATAAGGGTAATAAAGATGTGTTTATTTATAACCCGATACATTTGCAAGAAAATTGAAGTTGAATTATTGTTTTTTTGCTTATATTTTTTTTAAATTTCGATGTGATTTTTTAAATGATATTGTAGATAGAATGTGAAAATTTTATGCTGATTTTCAATTTTTTCTATCCCTCATTCAAGTTTCAAAGTAGGTAGGTACCTGAATGAAATTTCTTTCCTAAATCAATCATAATTAAATACCACTGAAATAAGTCGAACGGACGATCAAGTTTTAGGCGTAGAGTATTTAGTCTGGGAGCCGAATCTGGCAAAAAATGGCCGAGAGGGTTGAAATCTAAGGCAAGCCCTAAAAGCTAGTATAGATAGTCCCTTCGGCTTCGGGTCTTCATCAAAAACATCACTCTACCAATCCACCGTTGATGCTATCAAACACAGCGAGAGCTAAGGTTTACCAATTTTTGTGAACTTTAAGATGAAAAAGTTGAAAGGTAAAATTGATGGGCACTTATATGATTTTTAACGCTAAATCCGAATATGATAGTAAGTCTGCCAATCCTCAGGTGCTGTCAAAGGGATGCCAGACTGGGCTAAAGTGATGAAAATCTTAAAAAATCAGACTTGCAATAATCTGAAATCTGACTTGAAAAAAGGATGATCATTGAAATGGCTTTTTCTCATATAATTCGTCTTATTTTTTCGAGTTTTTGCGAATTTTTTGGTCAAACTGTTGACTTCTTCATCCCTTCTCAACCAATTTTGAAAATTTCGACTCATTTTAGACTTCTTCGAGCGGTAAACACCATGATTTATCAACGAAAACACAGATACGAAGTATTCCAACTATGATTTCAGTCTACAAGCTTGAATCGACGTGAAAATCATACCGCATAAAAAACGTAAGCTGCTAGCATCTTAGCAATCGAAAAATGTTCAAACATTTATTTACTTCCATTCGTCACCAGGCATACCAACGTATGAGTAAACGTATAAATATAATTCGCAGTAGAAACTGTCTAGAAATGAGACATATAGGTATGTAGCTATGTACCTAACAAAGTTTCAATTCGAATATAAAACTACATACGTATCGAATAATTACAATATTCGTTCGTTTCATTTTTGGCAATTTCAGCCCAACATCATGATCAATTTCTACTGGATACTTTTGATCGACTTATTAGGAGTAACTTACGCGATTGGCGGAGATGGAAACCCTGATACAGGTAACTTTCATATTCAAACAATATTCAAAATCTACTTTTGCTTTTTTTAACCATGAAAATCGATATTTATTAAGATCTGCAGGCGCATCCCTATGCAATTCTTCCACTGACGTTATTACGTGTATCGGCGACTTACCTATACCCCAAGCATATCGAACTAATAACGACTGATAATGATGGAGTTATCTACTATGGACTAACGAAATTCTCCTCTTGGTATGATAAAGAAAAAACCAAACAATTTTTTTTCTGTCCGCCGGAAACTCGTGCATCTGGTGGCGATTGCTTATACCCGAAGATATTTAAACAAGAGGAAATTCTGCAATGTGCTACTGAACCGAATCCATTTGTCGAGATGATGACATACAAAGATGATAGCGGCCAAATTAAGGGTTCACCTTGTAGACTTGTAGAGAAAAGAGGAGTGTGGTATAAGACTGGATACAAAGTAAGTTTGATATTAATACTATACAATATACATATTAAAATTATGTGATAGGAGTGCTTTTTTTTCTTAACCAATAAATACGCCATAGGTGCTATAAAAGTGATATGTACTTTTTTTTTTAAATATAGGTTTGCATTCCTGAGACATCTAAAATCAGTAAGCATGAGAAAATACTATCTCGATTCACTGGAAGGGAAGTAAGTATAAACCTAGTTATACTTAGAAGTACATATTCAGTTTGTACCTCATACTCATTGTATTTCTAATCGGGAAAATTATACATTGCAGATAAAACCAACGAATGACTGTTCCGAGTTTAGGGTATTCGAATTTTGTTACAGTGACCAGTATAAAGAAGTTCTGTACACTGATCACCTTATAAGATCTCCTGCATTTCTTGTGGACAATAGATTTAAATACGAGCTGAATAAAACATTCGACACTGGTACAGAAGGACATGGTAGCATTTTTGAAACAGTTTATGAATTGGATAAAGCAATTTACGAAAAGGTACGAACAATTAACTCACAAAAGAGCAAAAAAATTTATCTCAATGCGAAAATTACCCATGCAAAATACGTTTGATTATAGTTGAAAAATTCAGAATCCGAATACACAAGTCAATGGCTCGTACCACCCGAAGATCTCGTATTCGCATTTTGGAAAAAAACAGCTTATCATTACTTGAATAAAAAACCAATGCGAGAAGACCAATTAGGATTGTGGAACTACATCAACGATTGTATACGAAAGGAATCTGCAAAAGTATACCTAAAGGAAATTTCCATCACATTCTGATTTACATATTTCAAACAATTCAATGACTGATATTTTTTACAGAGGAAAGCAGAATTCAGCATATACACTGCTGCAGTGGTATTGCATAGAAAAAATAGGCCATCCTATGTGGCAGAACCTATTGAAAAACCTGACGTTTGGGTTAAAATTATATACCATTTTTACCGGGGGGGAACTATGTGTTCAGGTTTGGCGATCGTGATGAACAGCAGCTTGGATGAAGATTATTGGAAGAAATTTCACAACAAATATTGCAATAAAAACTTATGTGAAGATGTTTTTAATGATCAATTCCCTAATGTGGCAAACACTGTCCAATGTTGTCACCCTTATCTCGACTTACAAAAGTTGTTTCACGTTGACTTTTGGATAAACGGTACATTGCAAATTGAATTTTCCCCAGGGAGTTCGCCAGATGTCAGTAATAAAGATGATGTCATTCATCAACCACACTTGGAAGAAAGTTGAAGTTAACATATTGTTATTTTGTCAAAATTTTAAATTTTCATTTCAATTTATTAAATACTTAATACGCAGATACAAAAAATTTTTTGTCGATTTTCAATTTTTCCTACTCTACCGGTCGAAAAATAATTTCAAGAGAGGTATAAATTGCACACAGGTAGGTAATCTAAATGATTTTAACTAAATGAAAATCAACAGACAAGTGATAAAATTTCGATGATATCAAAGATTCGCTAAGGTTGAAGTATGCCATTTTTTACAACTTATTCACTTCTGCCACATTTTGCTCGCATGTTGTTTACACCTGTTGACAAAGATTTCGTATTCGCGTTTAAATAAATACGATCAAATTTTAATTACAACATTCGTATTCAATTCGCTGCGCGAATACGTCGATTGTTCCAATCTAACGACCTGATGTCGAGTCACTTACGAAGTTTTAAATGATTAAATCACATAAAATGTACAAAATATATTCGGTTTTTATATTGAGCTTACTGGCCTACATCTATTTCATGGCGGGAAAGAAAAAACCAGGTATGTTTTTCAATTAGAACAACTTTAATTTTTACAATAATCTCTCAACTTTCAAAAACAGAACAATCAAATAAGAAGGAACTCTCAAATATACTTCCACTAACATTAATAAACCTGGGCGATTCTTGTACCGCTGCTTCCAAAATGGAAACCGATTCGTGGGTTGATGAAAGCAACCTTATCAATAAAGGGATCACTTTCTGGGGGAAATCTGAAGATGATCAAGTGTTCATGTGTGCGATACGAATTGCCGAAAGAGAGGTTAAGGGCACTGAAGGGAAACCATTTTTTTTACCCAATGATGATAATGGTACATATCCCATTAAATTCAATGACGTGGATCCGTTGAGGTGTTTCCATGAGCCCGAACCTGTGGTCCATAAATTGGAAATGAAACCGGGTCCTTTTGAAGTGAATGATATACTTTGTGGACCAGAGAAAAGTGGTAAAATGTATCGATTTGTTTATGAAGTAAGTAGATCTTTTTAGCAAAGTAAGTCAAGCAGATTTGAAATACCTTTGTAATTTGCAATACTACGATACCTCAGTTTGTGATTACCGATTAGGGTACTAATCGGCGCGGCAATTAAACAGAAGAATTTGATGCGGGAACCAACCCAAAGTGGAATTTGACAAAATAGCATGCTACAATATAGAATATTTTCAGTTTACTGAAAAAAGTATTCCAAATTAACCTGATGTTTTTTCTATCCATCAAAATGATATTTCTGATTGAAAAAAAAAATAAAAAAAATAACTCTATTAATTTTTGAAGAAAACCAAGTTTTTTTTCGTAACTTTGGGAATGATATTAAAAAAAATTCTTCCTATTCCAGTTTATTAAAAAAAGATATTACAAATTACCCTGATCCCTGACAGTTTTTCAACTCGTCAAGTAAAAGTGTTGATTATTTTTCAAAAATCTACTTTCGTTCAAAAAAAGTGTTCCAATTTAACCTGACTTGCTCTAAAGAATTGATGACATTTTCAAGAATCACTTTTTAATTACCGTTGGTTTTTAGATTTGCATGACCGAAAATAAAATTGACAATGAGGAATCAACCGAATTGTGCAAATTAGAAGTGAGTAAAATATAAAAACGATAAAAATTTCCAATAAAAGAGCTAAATGATACAATACTTGTAGGGCAATTCGATAAAATATCGTTCGGAATTTGAAATCTACAAATTTTGCTACGACGAGCATACGAAAAGTGTTATACACACCGAGCATAAAATCCAGTCAATAAAATTACTGATCAACCGAAAACTGAAGCATGAGCGAGGGAAAACATTTGAAATGATGATCGATAGTGAAAACTATTTCGGGTTGGATTTGGAAACCATTAAAAACAAGTACACTTGGGTATAATCCGTTTTCTAAAAATTTTGTTCACTAATACTAAGTCTCCAATGTAATACTTATTCAAAAAATCGATTGCAGCTGAAGGGGGATCCAACTGAACAAGAGGAAGCAATCTCAGACAAGACCCAAAATTCAACCAAACGTAAACCAATTACTTTTCAAAATGCTTCACGTGATACTGCTCAAAAACTCGTACCACCAGATCATTTCGCGTTCGCTTTATGGAGAAAACCAGCTTACCATTACCTGAATTTCAAACCAATGAAAAAAGAATTAACAAAACTTTGGGAACACATTGATCATCTCATACGAAACAATGCCATCTTGGTAAATGAGAACCTCTAAATAAAAAAAAATTTAGCCCTCCCCCTGGTTATTTTCATTTCCATACTAACCTTGAAAGTATAAAACATTGGATATGCTTTTGCCCTTTCTGCTACATCAAACCATAGATCACAATAATAAATTGGATCGGCAGCTCGTGAAGGAACAAAATAAAGAAATGCTCGTTTCTGATTGGCTAAAAAGCAAAAAGGTGAAATCTGCCCACTTTTCAAATAATACGTAATAAAAAGCTCATATTTAAGTTTTTGACAAAAAATTCACGTCCGACGCCCTCATAACGTTCCTTGTTTCAATTTTAAGCATTTATTTCACTCTATATTGCAATTAACTGCAAGAAAATCGGCTTAAAAGGCGTGGCTTTTTTGCTTCAAATTTTCCTATGCATTTTAAATACAAGCTGCCGATCCCATTTATTATTGAGATCTATGTATCAATCTAAAGTGCACATTCCAGCCTGACATAATCGCTGACTTTATCTAAATGTAAGTTCAAAAAGTCGGACACAATGCCATCATATTTCGTGAAATACTCGCATCTAAATGTTGAATATTGAAACAATCTAAATTATTCCAAGATCAAAAGTCAACTGGCCATTTCATAAAATTTTTCAAAATCGAAAAAGTCGGAAGTTCTGAAATTTTCCAAGTCCAAAAAATCTTTTGAAATGAGAAGTCAGAAGAAACTTTCAAGTCCAGAAAATCTAAAATAGCTTGACAAAATGTCTGAAAGTTTGCACGATTTCTAAAATTTTTTCAAGTCCGAAGTCTACCGTATTCGTCTGACAACATACCTGACAATCAGCTTAGGTATTTCTGAAATTTTCCAAATCCAAAAAGTCAGTGGAAATTTGAAAATGTTCCCAAGTTGAAAAAGTCTAACAAAATGTCTAAAAGTCAGCCTGACGGAATTTCGCATCGTTTTTCGCAGGGTTTGATCATCGCAAAAGTATATTCCATTCAAAAAAGGGCAAGTCATATTCCATTCAATATACCTAACAAACAATAATACATTTTCCAGCGTAACAGAGAATATTACATTCACACCGGAGCCTACAAAAAATCTGGAGATCAAACAAAAGAGAATAAAAAAAACGAAAAATCATCAGAATCGGTCGATTATTGGTTGAAAATAATTTATTATTCTCACGAAAAATCCAAAAAACAAGATGATCCGGTTCAATATAAAGCATTTGCTATCTTAATGGATAACAATTTCGATAATAACAATTCTGTAGACACCTGGTTTGATGAAAAATGTGGAAAAGATCTGTGCGAAGATGCTTTCGTTGAGCTATTTCCTCTGGTTGAAAAATCTGTTCGTTGTTGTTCTGTGATCAAGGGGAATTTTAACGAGGCAGATTTGAAAATCGATGAAGACTTGGAAACAGATTTCCTTTATGAAGATAAAAGTTCCTATGATTGAAATTTGCAACAAGAGTGTGTTTTATTACAAATATTTTTTGCATTTATGTGTTTTTTTTTTAATTTAATATTCCAAAATCCATTCTACACATTTAAAATATATGTTTGATATGGAATGGCTTACCAGATTATTTTCATTCTCCCTTAAACGTTGAAAAAACAATTACTATAAAATTTTATGTGTGTAAAACTTCGTGAAATTCATTGCTGTACTTATTGTTCGCCTACGACTACGAAATCGAAAATTCTACCACCTGAATAAACATTATAAATTGTCAAACGTGACGCACTCGTATGATCTTCAAGACGAAAACAGATGTCAAGTATAACTTCAGTTTTGAAACCATTGATTTTTCTTCAACTTCGCTATGCCATCGAAGCTTCGAAATATGTTCAAATTATACTTGACTTTGCTCCTGGGATTTCTCAAAATCGCTTATGCCATGTCCGGAAGCGATATTCCAGGTATTCGTTTCAAATTATCTACGTATGTAATATCAGAATGAATTGTCGTCTAATAACCACCACATATCTCCACAACTAAAGAGACCATACCATCCACATCAGATAATTCTGAACCCGATGTTCTACCACTGGTTCTGATAAAAGTGGGCAAACATTTCACCAATCCGACAAAAATCAAAGAACCAATATCGAACTCCTCGGCAGAACGTTTTACCGGAAACATAGAATTTTCAGCAGACTCCGAAGGATACCAAGTTTTGTTATGTGGAGCAAAACCTCCCACAGATGCGACTGTTACTGTTTCATATTTTTCTCCAAAAGATGCCTATTGCAATTATCCGATTAAATTCGAAAAATCCGATACTCTGAAATGTGCTTACGAACCGGAACCTATTCTGACCAGGTTGACGGTACCAATTGGACCAATATCATTCATCCAAAATATAAGTTGTGGACCGGAAAACACGGGAACATGGTTTCATTTTGTGTACAAGGTAAATCATTTTTTTCATTTGAACGATAGACACGCTATTCAAAAATCATACGTTAAAATTTCAAAATTAATTCTTTTTCATAGATCTGTACGACGAAAGAACCGATTGAAAATGCAATATATTCGTCTGAAGATTTTCTTCCAGAAGTTGGTTTTTCCAGTTCAATAATTCTTACACCAAAAAACGTATTATTTGCTTTATTTTTCATTTATTTCTTAGGTAAATTCCATAAAACGTTACGACCAGTTTGAAATATACAGGATTTGTATCGAAGAATCTACCATGGATGTTTTTTTCACAGAACATAGAATATTGTCACCTCATTTACTCAACGACCAAAGATTACAACAAGAACGAAGAAAACGGTATAATTTGAGAAACGCCAAAAATCTTGGTTTACAAGAAGACAAATTTGAAGAGAGATACCGTTTGGTACCTAGCCTACCTACATATTTCTTATTTTATAAATATTCTAACTTTTAATTCATCAAAATTTTTCGTCGTTGGGGTCGCTTCTCTTATTTCAAGAGGTTGGGTACATCTATATTCTTCGATTCTTAGCGTATCTGATCGTTTCACGTAGATTTTTGAATGGAAAGTTGGACGGTGAATTCGTGGTCAGCATTTCTGATCTTTTCCTTCCTCTGATGGACTTTTCTTCTTTCACTTTTGCTAAGACTGAGACGTTTGTTGCAAAGTCAGTCCATGGTATTTTTAGCATTCTCCGAAAACACCACATCTCAAATGCGTTCAATCTTATTTCACTATCCACATTCATTGTCCAGTTTTCACACGAGTATTTTAGCACAGTTCACACATAGCATCTCATTATTCTCTTACGCAGATCTATGCTCAGCGTTTGATCCTTCGAAACGTTGCTGAGGTAATTAAATTTTCAATTGAATATAATTTCCAGATGGGAATGCAAACTAGAAACACATCAAAAGAAAAATTGGATTCTAACGAAGAGAGTGACGAAGTACTGGATGTCACACCGGTTTATGCAGCTCAAAAATTCGTACCATCGGATGACTTCGCATTTGCTTTATGGAGGAAGCCAACATTTGACCACTTTAATGTGAAGAAGATGACGATGGAACAAGTCCAACTATGGGATTATTTAGGCGAACTAATACGTGCAGATGCCATAAAAGTAAACAAACATGACTTCTATTCCAAAAGAATTACCCGACTCGACGAATTCATACCAAAGTATTATTATTTCAGCATAACAGAGAATATTACATACAAACCGCTGCATTCAAATTAATTTTGGATCAGCCATCAGATAAAAGTAAATCTAATCGAACAAAATCCGTATTCGTTTGGGTGAAGACAGTATACCATATCCCTAGTGAAGATCTACAATCCAATGATTTGAATGAAAAAAACAAGGCGATAGCCATTTACATGGATAGCGGTTCCCAAGATGATCCGCAAATAGATTTAGAACTAACTGAAAGATACGGAAAAAACCTATGCGAAAATACTTTGACAAAAATAAAAGGCAAATCGGTCCGATGTTGTTCTATGATCGATTTCACGACATACCTGAATAAAAATAGTGAAAATATCGAAGAAGATTTACGAATAGAGTCTTTGTACGACGATATAGATAGTGATGATGAAAATCAACCTCGTAAGAAACAGAAAATATTCTTTGACCTGAATTTGGATGCTAACTCTTTAACCGAACTTGCTAACGATTCTTAATGTATCGCACACTTCACAATAATTCTAAGCTGAATAAACTGCAATTCTTCTAGACTCGATGGGCACCTTTTCGTTGAAAATGAGACTACTTCTGACGTTTTTAAACGCAATGTCGTCAAAAAGTATCAAAAGGGTGTCAATTTCTCACACATTTGAGTTCTGATGCATTGCAATCTAAAAAGGTGCGACGAGAGTGCTCAAAGTGTTTGGACTGATAAAAGTGATCAATTAAATCATCCATATCTAATAAATCATGTGCTGATCAATCTTATGTGTTCATTACTTCTTCAAGCTTGATGTGCCTACCTATTGTATTTGCTGAAATGAAAATTTTCTTTGAAGGAGGTACACCTTAATCTTTATTCTCAAAGAAGGTACAAGTAATGCGTCATTTTTCTCCAACACCGAACCACCCAAAGCTCTAAATTATTTGGTTTTTAAATAGATTTACTTCAAGTACTACAGTATGGGAGGAGGGCTTCTAATTCCAAATCGTCAAAAAGAAATAAGGTGTTGAGAATTCCAAAAATGCACAATTTTAAATATAATTAATGTTATATCACTTTTCTGAAGCACTATTGCAATTTTATGTTGCCGCCTCCCACCCAAAAAAATTTATCCTGAAAATTCACGATTCTCACCAACACTATTAAGGTACTGTGTGATGACGTTGTCTCTTTTAAACGTTTTACATTCTGTTAAAACCAGGGCTGCGAGAACGAAACGTTTTTGGTTCTCGTTCCATTCTTTTCCCATCAGTATCATCGGTTCTCGTTCCCGTTCGCGAACGAAATCTCACTACTGGATTAGTTCTCGTTCTCGTTCTTTCTCATGAAAAGAACCATTAATTTTCCGTTCTCGTTCCATTCTTTTTCGTTCTTTTTTTTCAGAATTCTGTGATAAGTTGGCCTATGAAAAATTTGTAATGTAAAAGGCTGTGGTGTGGTAAGGATGGGGGGGGGGGGGGGGCGTCAATCGGCGTCTGGTCGAATTTCAATGTTTTTCACGGTTTCGGA
>FIZU01002867.1:0-13858 GCA_900064475.1 Pseudococcus longispinus
ATTATTTCTGAAATTTTCCAAGTTCAAAAAGTCAATGGAAATCCGAAAATTTTTCGAAATCCAAAAAAGTTTGACAAAATGCCTAAAAGTCATCAAAGAATTTCGTGGCGGTTTTTACGGACTCGAAAAATGGACAAAATTTTTTAGTGTCAAAAATAAGAAAATTGATGGAAAATAAAGTTTTTTATTTAGGAAAATATTATATAAATTCTAGCAAATTTTACTAGAATATCGACAGTTCTTATGAATTTGTGGCCATTTTTACGATATTTTCACCAATTTTAAAAATTCTTATCCCATTTTAAATGATTTTCATGATCTTTTGACCGATATAATCAGATTTTAAATAATAATGAAAATTTTACAATTCTCAACATTGACATTACAATTTACAACTACGTTCATTTTGAAGTTGTCAAAAAAAGTTTTCCAATTGTCCCTGTTTGCCTCAATTTTCCATCATTATTGCCATTTTCCAGTCGCGAAATATGCAATTTTTTCAATTTAAAAAATGATCAAAATCAGTCTATGAAAAACCTAGGTAGTGAACTTCAATTTTTTAAATTCAGTTTTTTAATTTTAGATTGCAATATGCAATTTTTTTGTAAAATGAAGAGATGGCTCGAAATCAGAAGACGAGTTTTGAAAAAATTGAAAATTGATCAGGTATGCGGCTTTAATTTCGAAAAAAATCAAGTAAAAATCAACTTGAGTACTGCTCAAGAGGCAAAAAGTATAATTCCTGTTTGAAAAGCATAATTTTTGCATTTCAAGTACAACTCGAGTTAATTTTTACATGATTTTCTCGAAACATAAAGCCTCATAATCAAGTTTTAATTTTTTTAATTTTCGTTGCCTGATTTTTTGGCCATCCCTATAAAATCAGGGGTTCTCAAACTTCACCAATTTCATCAGGATGAAGTGATACGAGGAGAAATGTAGTTACTTTTTAGCTGACGAGCTGGCTAAATTACGAAAAAATATTTTAGTTTGTTGAAAAATTCACGAAAACACCATGAAAATCCCCTCTCCTCCTCCTTCATTTCCATAAAAAACTCTGGCGTTATTTGTATTGCACATTACAATACGTATTCAATCGTTTTATTGGATGAATTCGTTAAAATTTAGAAAAATACGATGAAACTCTTCCTTTGTTTGAAAACGAAACAAAGGAAAAAATAAAACAAAGAAAATGTCATATTATTTGATTTCCAACTAATTAAATCATTGGCTCGAAAATTACCCAAATTACGTAAACAAATCTGGTGGGTGTTGGTTAGGTGACGAAAGGTTGGAAAAGGGTATTTTTTTCATCATATCGCATATAGAATTTCATACGTTACATCCAAAAAAGGAAAAAAAAAAACGACTGAAAAAAGGAAAGGGATAATTCTATTCGTAGACTCGGGTGTATAAAAAAACTCACCCATCCAATTCTATTTCTTCAGATCTGTTCGGATAAGTCGAAAGGTTCGTTGATCGTATTTCTTGTCTTCTTTTTTTTTCGCTGTAATCATTGAAAAACGACGTTTGTGTATTTCAATTGAAAAAGTACCATTTTTCGCGTATCGTTTTGAAAATATTTGGATTTTTATTCTATTCGAGATAACGATAACTCATTCGTATAATCATATCATCGGGTGTATCTGCGTATTTGTCGAATGATTATTACATCGACGACGACAATAGATTGATATGAGATCGAACAGGTAGAGAAACTCCTCGTGCTATTTTCACGTTCATGTTTGAAGTTGAAAACAGGGATCTAGAATACGTCGAAATTCGAACGATTGTCACGTAAAATTATTCTACCCAAAAAGAAGGTTTTTTTGCGATATTTTTGATGCAAAAAGAGGGTGAAAAAGGAAAGAATTTCTATTCTCAGTCTGATAAGGTTGATTCTGGATTCATTTGGTTTGTCGATGGAAAAAACCATGTATTGTTTCGACTACGACGTATCGAAACACTAGTTTCATTGTTCTCTTTCATTTGTAAATCTTTTTAGAGATTTTTTTCGAAAATCGAACTCGGCTTTGTCCCGAGTTGCTGAATAGTTTGGTATTTTCGTATCTGTGGCTGGTGCACAATGACGATGAAAAATTGCAATGATTTGAACGGAGAAAGTAGGGGATGAAGGAAACGTTGCAAGCATCATCTGGTTGTATTTCCCACTCCTGCAGCCAACCGGTTTGTTTGGTTATCCTCGTAGCTGATTGGGTTACGTACAACGTCTTGTAACGTTCGATGTGCAAAAGACTGGCTTTTTCTTTGGTTTCAGTATACGAAAGGAAAGATGTTGCGATAGTTTAAAATCGTCGTAAATGTGTCAAATAGTTCAATAGTTATCGTCTCGAATACGAATTCAAATTTGCTTTCGTTGGCGATTTGTAAAGTGAATCAATACGCATGCGTGGAAATTTTTCGAAAAATTCCAACGTAAAAATACTCGGTTAGATTTTTTCAAAGTTGATTCGAGGTATCGTGTAATCGTCGCCGAAATAACAATAAGTGATAAAGTGATCGGAAATTTTTTATCTATGGTTTTTTTTTCGAT
Organism: Pseudococcus longispinus; assembly: GCA_900064475.1. Classification (NCBI taxonomy): domain Eukaryota; kingdom Metazoa; phylum Arthropoda; class Insecta; order Hemiptera; family Pseudococcidae; genus Pseudococcus; species Pseudococcus longispinus. The sequence continues at coordinate 2,555 of FIZU01002867.1, forward strand.
TGCGGTGAAATAAAAACGAGAAATTATCTACGACATAGCGAACAACGAGGACGGTAAGAATTTCAAAACGACGATGAATTTGCCAACGAATAAAAATAAAAAGTGAAGTGTAAACGTTGTTCGGTTCGAGTCGATAATTATGGTTTTTATTCACGAGTTATCGTTTTAATATCTCGTCAAAGTTGTTATTGATATTTTATTTGTTTCGTTGAGTTTCTATTTATTTTTTCTTGTTACGTAAATTATTGTTACCTAGGTACGTACCGAATCTTACGATGGATATATTTTTATATGCTAAATACGATCTTACGTTCGCGCAGAGCTAGGTACCTTCGGCAAGGTGAGAAATTACCTATAGTCGCAATGGCAGATGCGAGGGATAAAAATAAGTCGACAATTTGGTTTCCAAACAGGGGTTGGGGTGAAAAAAAAACATCATTATTCTAGTACGAATAATATAATAGTTATGTTATCGTTTGGCAAGGTTTTCAAGAGGCTGTCTGTGGGGCTGGCAGGGGATGGAAATCGTATGATTATAAATTGGTCGATGAAAATGTGTATTATGTTGAAAAGGGGCCGAATAGAAGAAGGGACGTGGATCGGTGGCATGGTTACTTTATGATAAATATACCCAAGCTGGATCGAGATTGGTTAATAGAAGGTATTTAGGTTTTATTAACGAAACCGTGTGGCGAATAATTTACGCCATCGTTCTGGCTTCTTTTTTTTCTCTCTACATCTAGCTCTGCGCGATGGTTTCTATCATTCTGGGTAAATATCTGCGAGTTTGGCTGGTCGAGGCTGATGCCGCATGGTGCTGGTTTTATGTTAATAGCAAACGTTTAATTTACACAAAAGAATATACTTACTCGTCGTGTAGACCTGATGCTGACAGGTCTATTGTGGAGCCTGCGTTGTGGGATCTTATCTGTGTGTGTCTGTGTACCTACGTAGGTACCTCATGTATATCCTAGTTACCTTTTTTCTCCATCGAGTTGGCAAAAAAAAAAAGAAAAGAGTGGAAAAAAGCTTGAAATTGTAACGGGTTGGTAGAGTAGAAAAGGAAACGGTTTATTTTTTTTTTTGGATAGGTGAAGGCAGGATCTGTCAAGATGACTTCCTTCATACGCGAAACAGAACAGGCGACTTTTTCACGTGTTTTTTTCTTCGCTTTGTCCACCTAGAGCGGTGATTAATTATGGCGATGGTCGTGTTGTGAAATTATTAGATTGTGTGTGGTGCAGTGTGCATATTGGAGGCGACGAATTATCTCGGGTTTGGTTTTCTCCTCTATTGGTCTGCATGTCCTGTCTCTTTCTAATTGCATTGGTTTTGAAGGACGATCGATAGAAGATGTGGATGTTTTTTTTTTTGTGTTATTGTAAGTAAATCTGCAAACGTACGTTGAAACAGGCCAAGAGTATGAAAAGGAAAGAGAGATTTAGCCTTCGTAAGGTTGTTTGCGATCCGAAGAGAAAATCGGTTCACCTCCGATAGATTGACATTGGTAGAGCGATTGGACGCGGTTCAGTTGCAGTTTCAGTGCCGTGTTCCGAGTACGTACGAATTAGGTATGTACTCGTACCAGCCGACTTGAGAATTATGTAATGACGAGATTCTCGAACCGAAGAATCGTGTTGCCCGGATGGCGATTTGGCGAGCGGGGGCGGTACGAGAGTTGTTGAATTTCTTTTTGTTGTGTGTGTGTGGATTGGTTTACGTGCCCTGGAGATACCTACGTATTTGTACTTTGGTGGATTAAAACAAAGAGAAAGAGTCTGTCGAGGTTGTGATCGGACGATCGGTGTTGAGAAAGGGAGGCTGATTTTAGGGGCGGGAGGGGGTGCAGAAGTGTTGGAGAAATAGTTTACTCGGAGTATGTGATGGCGATTAGGTATTAATTTACTTTGTAATTGGTACTTGAGAGTGGAAGAAAAAGAAAATAGGTATAATTTAGGGGTTGGAAAAAGTTTACCGTGGTATTTTGATAGAAAAAGTGTATCGTAGTCTTTTTACCTTTTTTTTTTATGTTTATAATGATGGGGCAGTGCTTCTTCGTGCCAAGTTTTCTCCTCCTTCGCCTTCGTTTACCTCTTTTTACCTTCGAATTGAGTCGAAAAATACGTATTTTTGGTTTATTTTTAGTAAAGAAGGGAAATAAAACAACAAAACAGATATAAATTGGGCTGGAAAAGTTCTAAGCAGGAAGCCGGTAGAATATTTGATTTTATTCTTCATTCAGCGAGGTAAGAAGTTGAGAAATTTTGAAAGAATTATTCAATTTTTGATTTGAGGGGAGGTGGGATATTGGAGTGATTGAATCTTGGAGAAAAAAGGGGAAGGGTATTGATTATTGACTGATAAAAAGTGACCTCGTTAGAACACAAAGTTGATTTTTGGAAAAATTGTATCGATGATTTCTTGAAAGAAAATTGGGAGCCAATTTTATGAGCAAATTAAACTCCTATGAAAAAAAATAAATAGTAGCAAAATTGTACAGTATTAAATTTCCTTTCTGCGTAACGTATATTTTTTTTCCTAGGTGCTTAGTTTAGTTTTCGAGGTATTTTTACAGAAAGTTGAAAAATTAGCTGCAATCTTTCATCGTAGATATTTCGAAAACTAAGCTTCTTGGGGGAAAAACTAATTGCTCATTAGAAAAAGGAAATTTTACACCTTACAATTTTATTTCTATTCATTTTTTTCGTAGGACCCCTAGTTCGCCCAAAAAATGAATAATCTGAAAAAACAACCCAATTGTTACGTAAAATGTCCAATAGCCTTAAAAAATTTATTTTCCGAGGTAATGAAGCTTCCTATGGAAAAAAATCAATTAAAACGAAATTGTAGAGCGTAAAATTTTCTCTCTCTAACGAGCAATAAGTTTTTCGGCCGGGGGGGGTTCAAATTTTCGAGATCGGTGTATACGAAAGAAAATTAAAGTTGAAATTTCCAACTTTCAGTAAATCTTGAAAGCTTAACCCTCTAGGTAAAAACTAATTGCTCATTAGGGAAAGGAAATTTGCTTCTATACATTTTTTTCGTAGGACCCTTAGTTTGACAGAGAATCAGTTTTTATGGGAATTTTTTTGTAAAAGGGTTGAATTTCTCACTAATTTGTGTTTTCTGGCCGAAGTAAAGATCTTACGAAAAACATGCTAAGAATCAAAATTATAGAGCTTGAAATTTTCTTTCTGCTTTTTCTCTTCTGGGAAGCTTAATTTTTGAAATTTTTTCAGTCGAAAATTTTTTTTTTTTTGAAAACATTTCATTCCAAAATTGACCAAAGTTCATAAAAATTGTGAAAATATTGAGTTTTACTCGCTAGTTTGAGGGTAATGTGTTCGTGTAACTCCCCTCCCCAACCTCCACTACGCATGCGGTTGGTACCAAAATTTTTCATAATTTGTGTGTTGAAAATAGAAGGGTTGAAATTCAATAATTAAATGGTAGCGGAGTCTAAGGGTTCCAATTTCATGATCAGAGATTTAAAAATATTATCTAGGGTGGTGTCAGATGTATATTTTAATAGAGGGGAGGGGGAGGGGGTTGCGAACTCACGTCAGCCTAGTCTGGACGACTCGATAGTAGCACAAAATTATAAAATTTTGGTATTTGAAGTCCTTTGGTTTCTTTTTTTACAAAACTTCCACTTCGGTTTTACTCGATTTTGATCGATTTGTTTTTTCTTTCTTTATATGGAATAATGAATATTTTTTCATTATTTTCCTCGATCATTCTACCATTTTTTCGATCTCTAAAAACCTCCCCCTCTTTAAATTTCTGGATGGCTTCGTCACTGTGTGGGACTTTTTATCTGGAACGAGGCTCTTTTGCCCAATACATGAAAAAAAAACTGTGATTAAAGAAAGAAAAATAGATTTACTGTACATTTTATCGTAACTTCCGTTTTATTATGGCTTCCCGACTGACAACATTTCTTCCTCCCTGTAATGAAAATGCTGTTCAATAAAGATCGTCTGATAGGAAATTTGATACTAGAATCAAAATTTATAGCCCAGCTATTAATTTCTCTGTTGAAATATTACGTATTCGAGGGGATAAGGGAGGTAAAAATATTGTCTACTGCATGAAAAACAGTATTTCAACTTCATAACGAGTCGACAAGCGACGTGGTTAGATATTATTTGGGTCAATTTTGGTTTCCCTTGTACCCCTTCCCTCTCTTTAAACATTAATTTCTGAAAATTTTCAAAAATTATGAGTTCAAATGGGTAAATATTTATTTTTTTCGTTTTATCAGACCATCCAAAGCGATGTCTTGTGTGGGACAGGGGGTTAGTTTAGGGTAGTTTTGGTTTGGGGTTGAGCATATTCCTCCCCCTATATTCCTTACTCCTTTTCTTGATGTTCCTAAGTTTCCAATATTACATTTTTGACGTTCAATTTCGTATGAGAACCGGTTTTATTCGACGATTTTTATCAGAATTAATGCGAGCAATTTTTTTTTCGTTGAATGATTAATCTTGAAAAAATTTTAATGACATTTGATTAGAAAAAATGTTATGTCAAAAGAGGCTGACATTTTTACCAAGTCTTTTTTTGGGTCAAGGTAACTATATTTTTTGATAAAAAAATTGACCTACTTTGATTAGCAAAATTTGGAAAATCCATCTCAAAAAAGAAAAGAAAATTCATCGTTTCTCTTCGAAAATTCTTCCCATCAAATAATTCCTCTCCGAAAACAGAAAAAAATCACGATCTTTATGGTCGCTGGGGCTTTATTATACGGGATTTAATCTCGGTAGGTAATTCTGGAGTCTCGTTAAAACGATGTTTTTTCCGGTGCCTGTGCCATACCCTCCCGAGACTCAGGTGTTTAAGTCATTCGTCGCATTAGTGTTAACGAGTATTACGGCGCATTTTCTCCGAATGTCCGAGCTTTTTGCGTCGTCGTCGTCGTTTTCTCGAGTAGGTATCTAGAGATCTGCTCTCGAAAGAGGGAACGCGAAGAGGCAGGACGAGAGAAATAGGCGAAAGAGCGGAAAACTTTACCAGTTGTGATTTGTTTATCTTTTACCCGTTGAAAGTGTCGTGGCGCGATAAAGCTTAAAGCACGATGAGATGGAGAAGGGGCCAGTGTTAGTACTATACGGTATCGCATCGGCAGGCAAGAGAACGGCGCGTAAAACAAGCGCGTCAATGGTATATAAGGATTTATTTGAAGTATCCATCTATCCTTTTTAGTTGTTTGCCTCGGTCTATGCTGTTTTCTCAATAGGAAGATGGAGAGAAGGAGAGAAGGTTGGAAAAACTGTGTAAAGCTCGCTCATTAACTCGGTAAAGTGACGGCACCTTATATTGTTAAGAAGATCGTTATTATTATTGTTATTTTTCCTGCTATACGGTTTCTTTCTTTCTTTTTGTGTGTGTGTGCGTGGAGCTCGTCGTAGAGGGTTATTGTTATTGCGATGATGACGAGAACAGGCGCAAGAGATAATATACAGGGTGTCCTTATTGTGAGATTCCGATATAACTGGGTTAAACTGGGTATCACTTGCGAAAAATTTTGAGTCAAGTGTTGCCCATCTTTGAAGTAGAAGGGGCTAATGAATTTGCTAAAAAAAAAAAAAATTGAGCTTGAACGTATTTTCATTTGTGAGAATAGGTATCGTACCTCAAAAACTGAAAAAAATTCACCCTGATGATTTTTTGTCAAAAAAACCAGTTGTGAAAATGAATAATAGGTACCTATTTTGAAAACTGAACATATTTTGATAATTTTTGGCCCAAGGTTGAAATTGAAGGGGTTGATCAAGGTTTCAAATAGCAGAATTTAAAAAAAAATGAAAAATCAAGCTATTGTGAAAATAAATTATACAGCTACTTTGAAAACTGAAAAAATTTCATTATGATGTTTTTTTGCCTAACATCAAAATTTGAAGGAGTTGTAAAAATTTTGAAATTTTGAGGTTCATTTTGAGTATCATTCAACTCCTTCAATTTTGAAGCTAGGAAAAAAATCATCTTGACAAAATTTGTTCAGTTTTCAAAGTTCTTGATAATAATTTCAACGATAATTTTTTTTAAACCAGTTTTTTGTTTCAACAGAATTGTTGGTAATAATTTCAATTATGATCTAAGAGCCCCAACATCCGTGATGAGATTCAGCAAGGTGTCTAATTAAGTGTTGAAAGCGCTGAAAGTTCTGAAAAAGTCTTCCATTTAACAAAGTAGTGTTGAAAATAGAAAAAGTGATGAATATGGCTCAAATCTCTTGCATTTTTCGTTCAGAATTCATTACAAAATTTTTTCCCCCATTTATTATTAGAAGAAGTTTTAGCTTTTGATTGCCTTTTTCTGCAGAAATTGAGGAGAAGAGAGCGATTCGCAAAGTTGGGAAGCATTGTGCTAAAGATGTTCCAAAATTTTGCCAAAGTGCTGAATTTTAAAGATGATTGTTATTAACATATTCGGAATGATTAATGAAAAATTTTATAATGTTCAAGTGGGAAGTTTTTTTAATAAGCTCAACTTTCAGAAATTATAAAATTTCACAGTTACACTTGAAATATATTTTTATTCCTTACGACTAATGAGTTTTAGTCGTTGGGTTTTTAGAACTCTGGTGACGTACACCCCCTTTTTTCCAATTTTAATTAAATTTCGAAAAAATGCGAAGAACCCCCCCCCCCCCCCTCGCTCAACATCTCATACTGACCTAAAATTTTGAAAAAGATGAAAAAATAATTTGAAATATGATTCGTTGGATTTTTTGTGATGTTTATCTCAAATATTGACTCAATTTCCCTCCTCCTCCTCCCCGGTCCCCACTCACCTCCTGTTGCCCAAAAGACGTGTAGAAATCCTTTGTTACTTTTTCTTTGACCCTTGAAAAATTGAATTTCCATAATTTCACAATACAATTACATACAGGGTGGTCCACATAGAAGGTCGATGGTTTTAGAAATGAAAAAAAAGACTGACAACAAAAAGCTCGAAAACTAAGCCTCTTGGAAAAAAACTATCGATTTTATCAGAAAGAAAATTTCGAGCTCTGAAATTTTGATTCTAAGCATTTTTTTCACAGGACCCTTTTTTAAGCCAGAAAATTCATATTTATGAAGAATTTAACCCTTACAAAAATTGATGGTTTTTAAAATGAAGAAAAACGTCCATAAACATGAATTTTTTGGTCAAAATAAGGGCTGCTACGAAACAATATGCTAAGAACCAAAATCGTAGAGCTTGAAATTCTCTTTCCGCTACTGCCGATTAGTTTTTTTCTAGGATGCTCAATATTTAAAATTTTTGGACTTCAAACATTTTTTTTTTCATTTTCGATACCATCGACCTTATAAATGAGCCATCCTGTATTTTGCCAGTACCAAAAAATCCTCTCTACTTCAAAATCATGGCTGATTTTACGAATAATTTTCATATTACCAATATTTTTTTTTGTCAAAAATTCAAAATGTTGACCAAAACTGTTCGTTTTGAGAGCTGAAAATTGTAAAAAAAAATTTCGAGTTTTTGAAGATGTTCCCTTTTCCTCTGGTATAAAAAATTCTGAAACCCTCTTGCAAATTTGAAAAAATTCGGTTGAAAATTGTAGAAAATGAGAAGAAGTCGAGTAGGGGTCCGAAAATGTAATTTTCGAATTTTTTACCATAAAGATCGTCTTCCTCTGGTATCAAAATCCCAGCCAGGAGCTAATTCATCATCCTTGGCCTACTGTAGTCTTTTTGTGAAAGGACATTTTACTGCACAATTTCTCAATCAAGCAAGAAACCGTCTAATTGCTTTTCAGTTGTACCTGATTCTATCCAAATCGAATGTATCGACAACCATTTATGTACTTTAATGTGTAAAAATATAATTCAACCCTGACAGCTTTAACTAATACGAATTTTTGGTCTTCTTTTTGTTCGCAGGAAAGATTTTACAAGCTTTAAAATGGCCTCACCGACACCTTCGTTAGGCTCTACCGATAGAACGCATTCGCTGAACTCGCTGATCGACCAAAACGAATACCATTCGTTGAGCTCGGCGCACTCGCCGCTGACGGCGTCTCCGACATCGTTGTCGAGCGGCGGCAGCAACAGCGGCGCGACCAATCCTATGGACGGATGCGGCGGCGGCATCAACAACGGCAGTAGCATACTGGTCAACGGGCACAGCAACAATTTATCGTCGTCGCAATGCGGCCTGTGCCACGGCACGTTCATAAATCCGAAAGTTCTTCCTTGTTTCCATACGTTTTGCGAATCGTGTCTCGAGCGTAACCAAGAGCATCCGGGCAAAATCACTTGTTCGCGGTGCCAGCAAGAGTGTATCCTTTCGTCTCGGGGTATCACCGGTTTGCTGCCGGATTTCACCGTCTGCAAGCTACAGCAACAGGACGGCCAGCAACTGATACAGAATTGCGGCAATGGCGGCGGTGGCAGCGAACTGATCGTTACGAGTACTCCTACCGGCTCGTCGACGCATTGTACCAGTTGCAAAAATCTAGGCGTTACGGCCATCGTGCATTGCGTCGATTGCAATCACTACCTATGTCAAGACTGCGTGATGACTCATCAGCTGGTGAATTTCGACGGTCATCGTATTTACAATCTGAGCAGCAGCCCGGACGGCGGCATGGACTTGAAAGACGATACGACGAATAATGCGAATACGCAGCAGCAGCAGCAACAACAACAGCAACAGACCATCATCGGCTGCGGTAAAAACGGATTGATATCGAGCGGTGGCGACAAAGTGGTACCTTGTCCGCGTCATAAGACTGACTACTTGAAATACTTTTGTCTCACGTGTAACGTTCCTATTTGTAAAGAATGCACCGTGCTCGATCATCCGTCCGGATTACACGATTTCGAATCGCTGAACGAAGCCGGCCTCAAGCAGCTCGACTTGATCAATCAGGCGGTCATCGACAGCAAAGTGAAGGCGAACGATATACGCGGCATAATCAAAAACCTGGACCATTCGTCGGGCAAACTCCAGGTACAGTTTCACAAAGCGCAGAACGAGGTGAACGATACGTTTTTGTTCTACCGATCGATGCTCGAAGAACGTAAGCAAGAGATACTGAAAGAGCTCGAGAGCGTTTTTTCGGCCAAGCAGCTGTCGATAAACGTGGTCGGGCAGAAAGCGCAGGAAACGGTGGATAAGATCTATCAAACGTGCGACTTCATCGATCGACTGATGAAGTACGCCAGCGTCACCGAATGCCTGCTGTTCAAGAAGCTGCTCGACTCGAAGCTGCAGAGTTTGATGAGCTACACGCCGGAGATAAGTTTGCAGAACGCTAGCGACCTCGAGTTCGTGTCCAATTACCAAGCCATCCAAGTCGGCGTGCGAAATACGTTCGGGTACGTTCGCAGCAGCGGCGAAGTAAACGTTGGTCCGGCCAAACAGCCTCCTATCGCTAGACCCCAGAATGTGCAGACAAATTCGTCCTTCATGATGAACAGCAATGGCACAGTGAACGGGTATACGAGCAATGGAACCGTCGGAGGTGGATCCGGACAGCATAATGGAGTCGGAGGAGGTGTATCGAATGGTAACGGTGGCGGAGGAGGATCGCTATTCAATGGATTGAACGGATTGTTGGATAGGCCGTATTTGAACGGGTTAGATACGAACAATGTCGGAAGCATTAACAGCTACGACCTGAATGGGTCAGGAATGACGACCAGTTCGCATGGTTCGAAGAGACAGTCGAATAATTCGATGCAGGCGGCCACAGGCTTGGGTACGTTCAGCAGCATCATAAGCGAAATCACCGCATCCAGCAATGGCTGCGGCAACGGAAACAACAGCGTTGTGAACGGATCAGCTGGATTAAATCCGATCGCTCCGTACGAGAAATGGAGCCCTGGCGGAGGCGACATCTTCCAAAACGGCAATGATTTCTCACTCAACAACGACTCGATGCTGGACCTGACGTCCAAACTGCTGTCCACCTCGATATTCCCTCCTAAATCGCAAATCAAACGACAAAAGATGATATATCACTGCAAATTCGGCGAATTCGGCGCCCTCGAAGGCCAATTCACCGAACCGAGCGGCGTCGCCGTGAACGCCCAAAACGATATCATCGTCGCCGACACCAATAACCACCGAATTCAGATATTCGACAAAGAAGGAAGGTTCAAATTCCAGTTTGGCGAATGCGGCAAACGCGACGGCCAGCTTCTGTACCCGAATCGAGTCGCCGTGGTTAAGCACACGGGCGACATCATCGTCACCGAACGTTCGCCAACCCATCAAATCCAGATCTACAACCAGTACGGCCAGTTCTTGCGTAAATTCGGCGCCACCATCTTGCAGCATCCTCGCGGTATCACCGTCGACAACAAAGGTCGTATCGTGGTCGTCGAATGCAAAGTGATGCGAGTCATCATATTCGACCAGATGGGCACGGTGTTGCAGAAATTCGGCTGCTCGAAGCATCTCGAGTTCCCCAACGGCGTCGTCGTCAACGACCATCAGGAGATCTTCATCAGCGATAACAGAGCCCACTGCGTTAAGGTTTTCAACTACGAAGGCGTGTTCCTGCGTCAAATCGGTAGCGAAGGTATCACCAACTATCCCATCGGCGTCGGTATCAACGCTGCTGGCGAGATCCTCATCGCGGACAATCACAATAACTTCAATTTGACCATATTCACACAAGACGGGCAACTCGTGTCGGCGCTCGAATCAAAGGTCAAACATGCCCAGTGCTTCGATGTGGCGTTAATGGACGACGGATCGGTCGTCTTGGCTAGTAAAGATTACAGGCTTTATATTTATCGTTATATACAGATACCGCCCATCGGACTTTGAAATCGATCTCAGGTTAAGATGCTTTGTCGCCCATTCCTTCTTATTAATTTTTTTCTCTTTTTTTTTTCAAATTGTTCACAATTCTCGTCGTGTTTTTATTATTTTTTTCTCTCTCTTTATCTTTATTGTTTTTTCTTATATATTTTTTTACGTTTTTTTTTTCAATTTTTTTTTCTCTATCTGTGTATCTTTTTATCGATTCGATGGAGCAGATTCTGCGTCCTTTTTTTCTCTGGTTGGCCATATACGATTAATTTTTTATTATTGTGTTTTACGTATACTACAAAATTCTACTTAAGGAAAAAAAATTACGAGTTTTTTTTTTTTGGCAGGGGGTAACCGTACTAAGCCGAAGCCCTCTATCGTTCGTCGTGTTGTTGTATAATTTTATTCGATTTTTTTTCCAGTTCTGAGAGGTGTAATGTAACGTCGATGTGTTTTTTTTGTGTGTCGTGTCGTTTTTTTTTTTTTTTTTTTTTTTTTTTTTTTTTTTTTTTTTTTTTTTTTTTT
>FIZU01002907.1:0-15704 GCA_900064475.1 Pseudococcus longispinus
GTTTTAGATCATAAGGACCAACTTCCGCTGGATAATTTAAAATTCGGTGCTCAGGCCCAAATCACCCCTATAAACCCGGCTACATTCTTTGGGTCAAAAGTGACTGAAATTCGTTAAAAAATCTGTATTGAAAAAATTGACCTCAGGTGATTCAATTTTGCCCATATCTTTCAAAAACAAACCGATTGTACTTTTTTTCCTCATACGCTTATCTCGCACGTAAACGATCGATTTTCCCCTTCAATCACCCCTCATTTTCTAAACCGTCACTCTTCTCTTCAATTTCAATCCGCCTTATATAAGTATAAAACTGCAAACCTCACGAGTACACAGCCAACAGTAGGAATTCATGAAAAAACCATGAGCGTGGGAGAGGATACAGTCCGCGGGTAATTAAAAATGAATCGAGAAACGTTTCAAAACGATGGCGTACACGTAGCCATGTAAGTATACATCTTTTGTAAACGATGCAAAGTACCTACGTCATAATTGCTCACATGTTAGCGTGTTAATTTTTAATTATAACTCACATCCGGATAAAAAGTAAGCTTATTAGCTTACGCTTTGTTAGATAAACACTGCTGTAGCCCGGGCAGCCGCCGGAGCGCCGCGTCGGTCAGCTCGATGAAATATTTACACACGATGCGCGAAATTCTCCGACGTATGTTTTTAATTAAACATCAACTAGCGAGCTTTTCGTTTGAGGAGAAAATTTTACATGACGTTTGAACATACGTGCATTCGCGTAAGTAGAATTTTTTCCCTCGAAATGGCTCGGCAAGATGATGGGAACAACGACTAAAATACGAGGTATAGCACTTTGATGTGAGATACACAACTTACGGTGTTTTTTAACCGACGTACACGAACGTAATTGAATCCATAATGTCGGAGTGAAAATTAGCAATTTGGACTGGATATTATATAAAAATGTGGTATTTTCCATTTTAATGCTTTAGAAGAGGGCATTTTTTTTGGTTGAGTCTGCATAGTTGGAAAATTTTTCGTGGTGATATTGATTTATCAAAAATTTTATGTTACGTGAACGTATGCTCGAACAAAAAAAAGGAAATTTTTTTGAAAAAAAATTAGACTTTCATGCACCAAAATGTACGTGTTTTAGGATTAAAATCAAAAAATTTTCTTTTGGAATATTTTAACCAAAATTCCTGACTTTTAAAAAATGACATTTTGTCCTCTGAATTTCGTGTGTGAAATTTAATTAGCAATTTCGTCTACATTCGAATTGATTCTCACGTTACAGCTTCGCAGCTGGCAACAATTAACTTTTTTTATGACCTAACCACAACACATGTCAATTTTAAAATATCAAAAAAACGAATCATTAAATTAACGCTTGATAAAAGGTCATCTGAAGTGCTTACTAACTGCTAAGTTTCTAAAGCTACCAGCTAAAGTCATCTCTGCATAAAGTGTTGGTTCAACCGCAAATTAAGGTACTAATCAAGAAATGAAATTAAGTAAAAATTATTTAAAAAATTGTAAAAAGCTGAAATTTTGTAAAAACATGGAAAATTTCTGTCAAAATTAATAAAGATGTAGTAAACATGGTCGAAACATCATGAAAATTATTAAAATCTTGTAAAAATTATTGAACTTCTTAAGAAAATTTAACGTAAAATATCGTAGAAGTTATAAAATCATGAATTAATGACCAAAAATTGTGAAAAATTGCTGAGATTTCCATGAAAATCATTAAAAATATGAGAAAAACCGTCAAAAAGTATGAAAACTGTCGAAAATATTGGTGAAATTAGCAAAAATTTCACAAAAGTTGGTAAAAAAAATAGAGCAAAATCGTGGTATTTGAAATTTCCTTGAAATTTTCAAAGTCCAAAAAGTCATTTAAATTTTGAAAAAATTTTCAAGTCCAAAAAAGTCTGACAAAATATCCAAAATTGATCGTAACGGATTTTTGTAATTGAATTTCATAATGGAATTTTTTTGAAAAATTTTCAAACTCCAATTCCAAGCCCAAAAAATGGATTTAGAATTGACCCTAGTCATAAGACATCCATGTCAAAATGTCAGAAAAATGTTTTAAAAATGATGAAGTTTTGATTTACTCTGCCCCAAATTTGAATATTTTTGGAACTCGATGCTTGGTGATACATCTACCAGTCAAAAAAAAAAATTGGTCAAAATCGGTCAAATTCGGTCCATTGGAAGAGACTGACGAACTATCACCAGGATTTTTTTGAAACTCTTAATATAGCATATAGATGGGTGACGGGGGGGGGGGGGGGGGGGGGGGGGGGGGGGGGGGGGGGGGGGGTTAGTTCGTAAATTTTTGAAACATCCTCCTGAAAGTGTTACAAAATTCTGAAAAAAGTTTGGAAATTTTGTTAGACATCCTGTAATGAAGATTTTACATCAAAACGAAAAAAATGGGGTGGGGGTGGTTTCAGCACAGAATTTGAACAAAATGTAAAAAAGTTATAAATTTTCAAAAAAAAATTCAGTTAGACATCCTGCTGATGAAATCGATTTTTTGAGATAAATTTTCTTTAAAAAACTACTAAAAAATGTACGTGGTTGTTTAATTTCAAAAATCCAACATTTTTGTTTTCGAAAGAAAGTTACAATTCTTTGGTTTGCCAGAGTATTCTGTCTATTTTGTTTTTTTCCACTCCAGATTTCATTTATTTTTGTTTTTTTATCATTTCAACTTGATATTTTATTTTTTGAAAATGAAAAAAAATTTAAATACGAGATTTCGTCATGGAAATGGAAGTATGAGATGGAAAAGGGTAAGATTAAATATGGTAGAACAGGTTACCAAAGGGTTGATATTTTCACGAATACTTAAGACATTCTGTACGTGTCCTTTTTTTTTTCCTAGATAGAGTTTCTTTTTTCACTCTGTGAAATAACACAGCGAGTTTTTCGTTGCGCTGGTTTTACGTACGATGATTATGAATTTTAATGTTTTTTTTTCTGAATGCCAGTGAGTGAGTGAGGTAAAATACGAGGAAACGTTTTATATCGAGCATATTTTTCCAAATGAGTTCATACGGTTAAACTTGAAACGCGATTTGGTGGATTTGTGAAAAAATTCATACTACGAGTATCATGTTATTTTGTAACAAAAGTTTCGCGAATACCGACGCAGACGTACGTACGTGTCGAATTGTTGGTTTTATTTAACCATCGATGGTGTAAATTGTCGACATGGCATGAAGTGTATGACACATTATGAATTTTTTATCGGTTTTGTTCAAATATGTTCATCGTCGCTACTATAATCTCGAATTAATCGTTCGAGTACGTAGCGAAGTAATTGCTGGTTAATATTACCTCCGATTATTCTGTCTACTTTGAAGTTTAATCGAATTTTTATTCTTGGAACGAAAATGATCAGAAAATTGTACCAATTATCTGTATTCATCGACATGTTCGAAACACTCTCGATGGAATTCGAAACAAAAATCAATCTAGTAAATTCAACCGAGTATTATTCTTTTAAAAATCCAAATGTCAAAATTTCCAAGTTTCGAATCGAAATCCTAGTTATTTAATTGTACTGGCGTGTAACTGATTGAAAAATAATTACATTCGAGCATCCGTCGGCGTAGTAAGAATGCTAAGCCTCGTTTTAATGCTCGTATACTCATTTCGTATCGTATACGAAATTTAGACACAGAGATTTCCAAAGGGTATTGTTTCCATTTATACGATCAAATCGATTGTATATTTTTAGTACTTTCGTATCTTGAACGTACTCTTCGCAATGTAACAGATTAATATTGCAACCTCGTCCGTTCCAAGTGGAATAAAAAACATGGCAAAGGGAAAAAATAAAATAAAATCGTCGGTGAAATATCGATTCGCGTCTATTTTTAACGATTAAAATAATTATGGAAATGGTTATTCCGAGCTCGTAAAAAATACTATTCAATTTATTGCGAAAAAAATGGCCCGAGAAAAAAAGCAAATTTTCCAAGTATTGTTGTCCCGTCATGTGGAAGTTCTTTTAACGAATGGATTATCATTGATGAATATATAACGTTTATAATATTTCTCGACGTATGTTTGTATTATCCGCGAGTTGAATTTTTATTCCTATCTCGCAGCCTTGTTTCTTTTTTTTTTGCTCGTATAAATCTCGTACCAGCCAAGATGAAATTGACGGAGGCGAATTCGCCATCGCCAAGATTTTTTTCTGCTTTGCTCTGTGTAAACGAAAAAGTCGAACGGGAATACGAAGCGTTTATTAAATTTTTTTTCTCGTTTTCATATACCGTCTTGTATTTTATTACCCCCTACCCTCCCGTCATTAGTATTCGTATCTGATCTGTTTTTAATTTATTTCCAACCAGTGAACAGTTCTGTGTAGGAATTAAATTACGTATTATTGCTATTTCGGGAGCATTTTGCCAAAATAATGATTGCTCGAGATTTTATTAAGTATTCTTTGTTTCTTCATTTTTTTCTACTTCGATGAAGGGCTGAAAGACGTACAGAGCATACCGAAAATTCCTTGCCAACACCAATTTCCAAGTGGTAATGTCCTTTTTAGAAAAAGTTCCATTATTTTAAAATACGGGAGGGGGTTGATATTTTTAGCTCTCGAAAAATTTTAAAAGGTGACTAAAATTTGAACGAAATTGAAATAAAATTTTCCATCTTTTGACTACTGAATTCTGAATGTTCAATTTTTGATCATTAATCAAGAAAATACTCTAGCAAAGACTCTGTAATTCTTACTTTATTTTGGACTTAATTTTTGATGATTTTGTATTAAATAAAGTGGATATCGTGGCAACGAACCCAAAAGTAGGTAATTGATTGACCAGACCTATTATGTTAGTTTCTTGACTTCTTTTTTTTAAATCTAAAAATAACCCTTTTTTTGGTTTACGAGTCTAGATTGCATTAAAAATATTTTTCAGTTCAATGGATGATAGATATGCTTAATTAAATCTTGTTAATCAAGTAAAATTCTTGCCCTTCCCCTCCCACTCACCCATGTACACAAATTATTAATTATGAATTGCACAGAATATATTTTCATTTTCTTTTTTCTAAAATTATTAAAGGGTACCTAGTGAAACCCACTTCGTAAATGACGTCAGAAAGACATGGCAAAAATTTTCTCTTTGATTCGATTGTTTCTCAGCCCTTTCACTTCTCTCTCCTTTCGAAAAACTTTCAATCGTGAATCATGATTCAAATATTATTAAAAAATTATTAGAAATGTTGTAAAAAATCGTTAAAATAGTTCAAAATCTCAAAAATATTCTAAAAGTGGTTTAAATGTGATGAAAATTATGTAAAAGGTCGTGAAAATATCCAATACTTTTATAAAATTAGTTTGAAATATTATTTTAAAAATATAAAAATTTCATAAAAACCATTAAAAATGGCTGAAAAAGTCCTTAAAGTTGTTTATAATCTCGTAAAAACGATCAAAATGTTGTAAAATTCGTTAAAAAGTTTCAATAATTGGTCAATATTGTAAGAATCGTTGAAATAAAACAAAATTTCTCAAAACTTGTTTAAAATATTATAAAATTTCTCGAAGTGTTGCACAAATTCAACATTTTTGCAATATTTTTATCAAATTTCGAGGGTTTTTGACAAATTTTGATTTTTTTGGACACACTTTTTTTACTTTTGTGAGTAAGTTTCGGGAAATTTTCAACAATGTTCATCAAAAATTTACTTAAATTTTACGATATTTGAATTTTAATGATATTTTAACAATTTTTTCCCTAACATTTCTTATTTTGAATAAATTTTACAAAATTTGAATTTTTTTCAAAATTTCAAGAAATTTTTATGATATTTTTATTGATTTGTTCATAATTTTTTATCAATTATTTTGAAATTTCTCAATTTTTTGCCTTTTTAACGAAGTTGACAAAATTTGAAAAAAGTGACATGTCAATCAATTCTTATCAAATTTTATGAACTTTAAAGAAATTTAGAATTATTTTCTCAACATTTTGAACAAGTTTTTAGTCATTTTTTATGGCTGTGAAAATATTTTCGAAAATAAAATTTAAGATATTTTCTGAAATCTTCGATACCTATTTCAAAACTACTTTTATGAAATTTTCATTTGTTAAGCTTATCCAAAATTTTCGAACAAGAAATCTTAATTTTACAAAATTTGAATTTTTTTCAAAATTTCTTGACATTTTTGTGATATTTCCTCTGATTTATTTATAATTTTTAATCAACACGCATGTTCCTCAATTTTTTACCTTTTTCATGAAGTTAACAAAATTTGAAAAAAATCCACATTTCAACCGATTTTTTTCAATTCTTTCATGAGAAATTTAGAATTAGATATTCAAATTTAATTTTTTTTCAAAATTTCAAGAAATTTTCAAGATGAGTATTTTTTATTGATTTATCATTTTTTATTAATTATTGTGAAAGTTTTTCAATTTTTGCTTTTTAACGAAGTTGACAAAATTTGAAAAAATCGATATTTCAACCAGTTTTTTTTCAACAAAAACAATTTTAAAAAATTTGGGATTATTTTCTCAACATTTTATGCGTATTTTTTTATCCATTTCTTAATGACTTGAATGTGATAATATTTTCGAAAAGAAAATTGTGGATATTTTCTGAAAACTTGGATACTTATTTTGTGAAATTTCCAACACCTTAAACATTTCACTTATTTTTTATTTTATCAAAATTTTATATTAGGTATCTAAAAATTTCTAATAAATTAAGTTTTCTTAAAGTTCTAATTTCACGAAATTTGAAAAAAATTTCAAATTTTCAAGGCATTTTTCTCTTATTTATTTACAATTTCTCATCAATTATCACGAAAGTTTCTCTATTTTTTACCTTTTCGACAAAGTTTACAAAATTAGAAAAAATCAACATTTCAACCAATTTTTTCAACTTTTAATAGAATTCTATCTTTGAATTTTTTTTCGAAATTTCAAGAAATTTTTATGATATTATCGTTGATTTGTTCACCATTTTTCATCAATCAACTTGAAAGTTTATTTATTGACGAAGTTGACCAAATTTGAAAAAAATTGGCATTTCAAGCATTTTTTTTCCAAAAAAGCAATTTAAAGAAATTCAGAATTATTCTTTCGACATTGCATTTTTTTTAATTCCATTTTTTCCGTATTGAACAATAAATGTTCAAGTGTAGTTTTGGGGGTTTTGAATCAGAACGCCTTAATTTAATTTTGACGAACAATTCGACTGGCCTGACTACCCTTGAAAATAAGTAGAAATTCTGGACTTCGACGTTTTCCTGAAACTTCATTTACTGATGAATTTTATTCGTTTTGTGTGCTAAAAAATTTTACAATAATTTAAAACTGAAAGAAACCCGAAAATTTTCTTAATTACAATTGCTATTACGTAAAATTAATTAATTCTAAAATCGCTTTCTTCTCTTCGAATACTCGAGCCACATTTTATAAATTTTATTAAAATTAATTTCTATTTTCGTCTATTTAATTTGAAAATTAGGTCATAAGTACAATTAACAATTACGATTTCTTTTGCCAATTCACTCGGCGGAATTCAACGTTGGAAAAATAATTAAAAAATTTATCCATTTGAAATTTTAAACTGAAAAAAAAAATCATTCCACGCGTAAAATCCATCTCGTTAACAAACTCATAAAAATAGTCTACCTCGATTAAAAGCTTATTCGTCAAATACCCCGGATACGGTCGAGTTACAATATAGCACCAACTCAGCGAAACAGTTTCCTTATTCATTGTCGCGAACGGCTCTTAAACAACAATCTCTCAAGATTGTCGAATAAAAATACACCAATCGGAAGTCCGTATATTTGTATAAATTTTATAAGATTAGTACGTAATAAACAATGACGACAAAGCAACGCTATTTTATTCAAAACCGTTATCTTATATAGTTGAGAAATAAAGCAAACAAATAACTCCATTTTGTATACAACGTTCTCGAGAAAAGCATCATTTAAAATTAAACAGGTGTAAAAATATACCACACACCGTAACACACGGTATAAAAAACCAAAGGGGGGAAAACAAATGAAATTCGAAAGCGAAACGAGACAAAACTGATTTTTGAAAAAAAAAACAAAAACTTATACGAATAAAATACCAATAAAAACTTGTTCATTAAATTACCTATATTTATATATCAATATTTAGACCAGAGAGATCATTTGGTATAAGGAACGTGAAATGGTGAACAAAAGTAGGTATCAAAATTCACCCAAGTTGCATTTAAACAATAGGATTTTTATCGTTTTGATGGTCACATATTTGGTGCCTACCAGTTCGAGGTTTTTTTCAATGTAACTCGAGAATGAAGCAATTTTGGGTATTTTTCATAATGACTTTTTCGAAGGAGGATGAAATTAGCTTTCGAATAATATGGTTACTTTTTGATTTTGAGTGAAATTTGAAGAATCGTTGAATTATTCGTCGGGATAAACTTCACAAATTAGAAAAATTGTACGAAATAAAAAAGTATGTATATCATTTTGAAGCTAATTCTATCCTCTTTCAAAAAAGTTATGATGAAAATTACCCAAAATTTACTCCTTCTCCAATTACGTTGAAAAAACATCAAACCCTTCAATTTCAGGTGCAGGGTGTTCTGGTCACAAAGCATCGCCTTCAAACCAAAGATGCAGCTACCCAAACTACATAAGTGTATGCATGTTTTTTAACTCCAGGATGTGAAGGGGCAAAGTTATGCACTAGTCCCTTGGTAGATGTTTCAAAATGTTGTAACTTCGCTGATAATTTGGATTGACAATTTTCTATATTGTCAGCGGAATTACGACGTTTTGAAACATCTACCAGAACTATTGCATAACTTTACCCCTTCAAATCCTTGGGTTGGCAAACTTTCATACACTTATGTAATTTGGGTGGCAGCATCTCTGGTTGAAGGCGCTGCACTGCTACTGGAACACCCTGTACAGAGTATGTGACCATCACATCAATAAAATTCCCCATATTACATTCTTATGCAATTTTTAATACGCCAAATTCGATTAAGGGAGGATGAGGGGGACCAGTCTATGCTGAAAAGGTAACTCGTTCTGTGTTATTCGTTGGTACTTATCCTTCACATCGATTACCACTCGCTCAAAGGGGCATTTCGATAGAAAAAAATCCACGTTAAAGGTTTCTTTTGCAATTTCGTGTATTAATCGATCCTAAATCCGCGATAAGAAATTAGAATTAAAAAAACATCGAAGTTAAAATAATCTAAGATTATAAATCGCTGGTGAGCAGATTCCGGCGATACCCAGCATGTCTGCTTCGACTCCGGTACTCGACTGGTTCATACCTGGTGGTGACACGTTCGGTGGCTATTCGACTAGTGCACTCTTGAAGAGGTTCGGTACATTCGACGATGACTTGGAGTTCGGTTTCCTTGTAAAGTCTTCGATCCGGTGTGACGATGGATCTTTGACGACTCGTCGATGGTTCTTCATAGCAGGGTGATCGTTGCTGGAAGGTCTGATCGACTGGTTCGTGAAGAGGTGACGATTGCGATACGTTGATCCATCTGGATCGACGTTCTCGGAACCAGTACGCGTAGAAGAATAGGAAAAGTATCATTATGGCTACGACAACCATACCGAAGCTTATTAATATGAAAGCTGCGTGAGCCTGCTCTTCGCAGTATCCTGTTTTGAAATCTTTTAAACGCATGTATTGGGTGTCAGCTTTGCATGACATGATTTCGTCTAGAAGTATGTTAGGTCTGACTTTATCGACGGGGTAGTTTTGCGAATACATTACCACGTCCGAACTCCAATGATCGACCGATTCGCAGTCGCATAATCGGTTAAAATAGATCCAATCTAGTTTAGGTGTAAAGCTGCCAATGTCGAATATCAGACTTGATTTTTGCACATCCGAAATCGTATTGTTTTCGAATATAAATTCTTGCCTGCCGCTTATATCGGATATCTCTCTTTCGACCGTGATTCCTATAAAGGCTCCTTGCTCGACCGAGTGGAAAATATTATCATCTATGAAAGCCGGGCCTCGTAACCGAGCCACGAAAGCTTCACCTTCCAAATGCGATATGTAACAGTTTTGTATATGGAACGTTTGTGGACCGTTGATTCGAAAGGCCGAGCTTCGTATGCGATTAAACACCACCCCGTTCATCAGGAATTCCGTCTTAATCGAGATATCCGTCAAAGTTCGACTGGGTAAAATGGCGTTCACCCTGCCCCCAATTATGTTCATCCTATCCAAGGTGAATTTCTTGAAAGCTTGATTCTGCACGTTGATGAAATCGCAATTTCGAAACGTGATCGATTTGCTACCGGCGAGACTAGAAAACGCATAGGATTTTATGTTCTCGAAACGTACCTGGGTAAATACCATTTTATCTATTCGACCCCGAAACGTGTAATTGGGTAATTCGAGGGTCGAGTTTTCGATATTTATTTCGATACCGTTGTACGAGTACGATTCGTATATGGCACTGTCGTTCCAACTGAAAGAGTTTTCTTCCAGTGATATATTACGTATGTTGATGATGTTGATACGCAGCAGGCTTCGTAAATCTTCGAATGATTTTCGTCTGATCAACAAAACGTCGCAATCTTTTACCAGCACAGAGCTTGTTATTGGTAGGAGTTGATTGACGCCGTTTCTCGATATTTCCAAGTTCTGTAAACAGTGTACAAATAGTGTGTCAATATTACCGAATCGCATGTGTTAATGAATTATGTATTCTAGAAGGTATTAATTAACGAATAATTGATAGATAAATTAAACGAAGTCGTCAGCGAGTTTGGTTGCTTTTTTGTGCTGACTATTTACTATAAAATTTCGAGATTTCATCTTCGTTGTGAAATGGGCTTGGAAAAAGATACAGGAAGCAGGACGAAATTGTGATATCACACCATAGACAAGCAAAATTTACTCAATCTCTATATACTCTGAGGATCGTGGGGTAGAGTAATCTGTGATTGATTCCCTTGAAATAAGATTTTTGGAAATTAGTTCGATCTTTTTTACAATTTTCAAAATTTCTTCTGTGAACTTGAAGGGTTATAATTCTGAATACAAGATTTGCAGTAAGAGGCTCCATAGTTAGGCTAGATGAACTTTTTTGCAATTTTCCCCTTCCACCTCCTCTCAATAATCTTCAGCTCTCAAAGAAAAAAAAATTCTTCGAAGTTGACAAATTGTTTCCAAACCTCCCAATGTAGTTTTTCTCAACATAAAACAATAATAAAAAAATTCACCACTGTAAAAGACGACTCAGTTAGAAAGTCGATGGTTTCGAAAATTAAAAAAAAAACTTTGACTGACAAAATCGAGGAGAATGAGAATTTCAATCTCCACAATTTGTATCCCTTGCATTTTTTTTGTAACACTATGAGATAGTCCGCCCTTATGGAAACAGAGTCTCGACCTGCTTTTAGCCAATCCTCAAAAAAAATCAAATTACACAGTTTTGTGATAGAGGGCGCTGTAAAGTACGCATGCGCAATAAGTCTGCGTCTTTCCTCTTTCCATCCTAAAAATGCTGCTACAGAAGCGCTATCTCTGAATTAGCTCCAGAACATAGCACAAAACCAGCTCTGTGGTCTATCTATTATGTAACACCCTTAGTTTGGTCAGAAAATCCATGTTTGCGGGAAATTTTCAGAGTTAGTGGTATTTTATTTAATTAATTAATTTTTTCATTTTCAAAACCACCGACTTTGTAAATTTCTGATAAGCTAGGGATGAAAATTAAAGAGATTGAAATTCTCTTTTTCCTATGAGCTAATAGTTTTTTTTCCGAGGGGCTCAGTTTCCGAGATTTTAACAGTCAAAGTGGGCTTAGTTTTTAAGATGTTTGAAGTTGAAGTTTTTTCATTTTTGCAATTGACAACTTCATAAATTTGACATAAACATGGATTTTCTGGCCAAACTAAGAAAGGTACGAAAAAAATGCAAGGGATGAAAATTGTAGAGCTTGAAATTCTCTTTCTTTCATGAGTTATTCGTTTTTTTTTCTAGAGGGCTTAGTTTTCGAAATTTTGCAGTCAAAGTGTTTTTTTTTCATTTTAAAAATCATTGCTTTTCATCTTGGGTCACCCTGTAGATGACAAGTGAAAAAGGGTTCTTCATATTCGATCAAATTTCCAACAAAAAAAAAAAATAGTAAAATTCTGAATTATGAGATTTCCTTATAGCAACTTCTCTGTGTAGAATTTTCAGAAGAGAAATGATTCAGATGAAAATTTTCCCCTTCCCCCAAAAATACAAGATAGGCTATTCCATCTATCTGGATTTTCTTTTTCTATAAAGTAATAGAATTTTGGGCCCTTTTTATTTCTCAGGGCGAAATAGGGGCTAGCTAAACCAGTTTTCAGTACAACTCGCTGTAAATTAAAATCATGCTGATTGCCTGAGGGGTTATCTCAAAAAATTTCAAAAATTCAGAAAATTTTCGAACGTTGATTTTTTTTATTTTTGAAAATTTGTGCCTCGCAATTTGTACTCTTCTAACTTCTCATTCGAGAAGGCCACGAAATTCTTAAAATTTTCCAAAAATCAAAAATAAGGGCCATCATTATTAACTGAGACTCAAAATATGTTGTTTGTCGATTTTTAGGACTTTCAAGCATATCCTCATATTTTTTTTCAACGTTTATAAAATGTGGTGTTAGAAATTTTTCAGGGCTTTAAGTTTCTGAAATTTTGTGGTTTTAAATTATGATTTAATGGATATCTTGAATATGGATTTTGGTTTGAAAGCAATTGAATAGAAGAATCTAAATTTCAAAAAAAAAATTCATAACATTTTCAAATTCTGTGTCAAAAATTTCAACATCTCAAGTTCATGAAAAGATAGCAAGTCTGAGGGGAAAAAACTGAAATATTTGGAATTTACCCAACCGATGACCAAACTCCCCTCCCCCTTCTCTTACATATGTAGAACGTTCAGTGCTCATTAAGTTGGCAGCTTTAGTTTCGAAATAATCCATTCAATTGATTATTTTTTGCCTAGCATCAAAACTGAAGGGGCTAGATATGGTCGTTGAGAAAAAATAATGCGAATAAATAGGACTGTAAAAACTAAATCAAGCCTTAATTATTTTTTTGCCTGACTTCAAAATTAAAGGGGTCACGTGTAACTTGAAGCGAATGAACTTTCAGGAATTTTGTTATTTGAACTTTGAAGTGTTGCGTGATAACCTTGAATTTCAGTATTGGACGAAAAATTATCAACGTTCTCACATTTTTAAATTCTCTATTTTTTCTTCAAAAGAATTTTTTTTCTCAACGACTATTTGTGGCCCCTTCGATTTTGATATTAGGCAAAAAAATCGTTGAAATATTTATTCTTTCTTGCCCCTGTATAGTCGGACACCAGGAAAATAAAAGTTCTATCCACTTTAAAGGTCAAAAACGTGTTTGGAATCTTTTTAAACGATCGTTTGCTCCTTTATTTCGAAAAATAGGCACCTCGTTTATGAAAAAAATTTTCCTCCATTATGTGAACTTTTCTGAAGTAAAATTTGAATGATATATAATTTTGATTCTCCCCCCCTCCCCAATTTCAAAATAAAATACAACTCCATCTCAGTATAAATTATTTCTCCAATTTTGGATTCATTTGGATCGCACTTCTCGGTAACGAGACGTGTTCAAAAGTACCTAATAAATTATCCACAGATGTATCGATACCTACATACGTTGAAATTACTCACATTGATTTGTTTTCCACTCTATAATGACAAGAAAGAAAATTCGTCTAAAAACCTCGACTCGCTCGCACTCGTATACACCGAATTGAAAGATTACCTTTACACGAGGGAATATATCGAACATATACGATACCTTTTTCTCGAGTTAATTTTTAAATGTTACAAAAAAAAGTGTTTACGTATGAACAGATCCAACTATAGCTAACCTAATTGCCGAATTGAAAGGATTTTATCGGACTGTGTTCGTGTCTGGGCGCTAATTCAATTATCCTTGTTCGAGGTTTGTCTTACAAAATTCTTTCTACAACTTTTCCAAGTTACACGTTTCGTTTTTAATTGAAAATTTACGATACGTTGCCTCCTCTTTTTTTCTTTTTCTTTGCCTCGTCCGCGTATACTTTTTCACCATATCCTTTTATCAGCTAACGCCATCTTTTTTGGCGCGTAAAAGCATGTGTGCTAATTTGTGACGAGCCTTTGTCAACGTATTCGTATATTTCATTGATTTATCAATCATCTACGTAAATTGTATAAGGTCATCGATGAAATTTATTAGATAATAGGTAAAAATTGTCGAATTTTTTAAAACCATTCTGATAATTTTATCGATTTGGTGTTTTATTCTCGTAGGGTACACTTTTCGTGTAAACTTCCTTCTATACCAACTCTTCATTAAAAATTTCTTCGCTACGAAAGTTTCCATGTCACGAGCTTTTTTGAATGAATTTTCGCGGTAGCTCTTTATGTCACTTGTGGTGATTTCGTACCGGATATAAATATTCATATAATTTTTTTTTCATTCTTCGAAAATACCCAAGTTTTGTTTTATGGGTTTTCGAGCCCGAAAGATGTGCTTATTTTAAAGATATACCGGGTCTTTCGTGTTGAAAGAATCCTCATGGTGATCATTCTTCATTATGACGGGTCTAAGATGTAAATGTATCTGGCAAAGTACGAGCAAAATATCTAAAAAGGTTGAAAAATAGCGAGGAATTTTGGTTTAAAATTTTTCTTCGAGGTACCAGTTGATAGATGGTTGAGTAAAGAATTCCCAGTAATTATTAGTCAAATTTTACAATTTTTTTCTTTGTATTCAGTTACAAAGTTGTGGGTGTTTTTTTGGATGATCGATTCAATATTTCGAGAAACATGAAACAATATAAATTTTGGTATATTTATGAATGAGAAAGGATGTTTAAGATATATACAGGGTGTTTCCTTGTCAAAGTTCTTCCTTCAATCGAGTAGAAGGCAGCCAAATTTGAAAACAAGCGTGGTTGTTTGCCAACTTTTTGAATGACAGCGAAAAAGTATGCTTATTTGTTCAAAAAAATTTGATGTGTAATTTTAATTCGTGGGTTGAGAGATAAAGTTTTGTGACATTCGGGGGAAATTGGTCTAGTTGTTTTTCTTCTTAAAAACTAACATTAATCAAACAAAAATTCGTGAAAAAATTCCTCGACGAGAACTTTTAGACATTTTGCCAGACTTTTTTGGACTTGAAAAATTTTCAGATTTCAAACGACTTTTTGGACTTGGAAAAAATCATAAATTATTCAGACATTAGATTTTTTGGACTTGAAAAAAAATTTAAAAATAACGTTGATTTTTAGACTTTTTGTCATTCAGCCTTTTAGAAATCATAACGACTTAGATACTTTGTCAGAAATTAGACTTTTTGAACTTGGAAAATTTTCAGATTTTAAACGATATTTTGCACTAAAAAAATTCAGAAATCACGCTGATTTTTCGACTTTTTGCCACTCAGCCTTTCAGAAATTATGCTGACTTTTAGATATTTTGTCAGAAATTGGACATTTCAAACTTGGAAAATTTTCAGATTAAAAACGATTTTTTAGACTTAAAAAAATTCAGAAATCAATCTGATTTTTAGATATTTTATCAAACATTATACTTATTGGACTTGAAAAAATTCAGAAATCACGCTGACTTTTAGACATTTTTTCGTCCAAATTATGAATTTTTGGTCACAATTGTCATTTTAAGGTAAAAATCGTAATTTTTT
>FIZU01002912.1:0-10373 GCA_900064475.1 Pseudococcus longispinus
ATTTTTACATATTTTTGCATATTTGGGCTCAAAAATGCATATTTTAGCATATTTGACCATTTGAAATGCATAAAATATTCGCATATTCTGAGATTTTTTCTGTATAAAATTCAAAGCTCTAATCATAACATTTTCGGCAACTTTCTTAACTTTTTGATATTCGGTGGGGGGGGGGGGGGGGGGGGGGATTAGAATTAATTTTTGAGGTTTATTCTCTTGGCCGTTTGAACAAATAAACCATTTAAAACACCTATAAATGGAGTACCTTACTATTTAATTAGGTTTTTTAAGCACCTATTTCTATTTAATTTACTATTTGAAATTTGAATAGATTCAGGTTTAGGTAGGTAGGTACCTATTTGTACTATTCCTGCCACTGAATGAATCAAATTTTCACTCCCTAAATATGATTTGATGGCTGAATATGTTATTTTAGTTGCCTATAAAATTAAAATTTGATCTTTTTTGACCAAGTATGGTTGCTTAATTGTTTTTAAAATTAACCCCTCATTTTTAAATGAATATGAACTACCTGCGAATTAGAGGAGGCTGCAATTTATTAAACATATTATTAATTTTCATTTCGCTGATAATAAAATGCTATTGTACTTGCAATTAGAGTGAAATGAAAATAAATTATTATAAAAATTAAAAAGAAACTCAAAAAATAAATACAAAATCATACGAGCACTCGAACGACCTCTACCGGAAAATTCATACTTATCACGCTCTATCTCGCCGCCATACTTGTTTTTACTGCGACGAGTCGAAGCTATTTCAGCTATCAATACTGAGTAATCAACGAAGTGTATGTGATTTTTTGACGTATAAATTTCTACTACGTTTACTATTTTTATTTACTTAATGAACCAAGTGTATAGATGATATTTCGTTTATTACATCTTGAAAAGTACAGTCAGTGTGATTCAAAAAGTTTACAATCAAATTACTCATCTGTTTGAAGAATCGATCTGATAGCAGAACAACATGGGACTTACCATTTCCAGTGTTCTAACCCGGCTCTTTGGTAAAAAGCAAATGCGCATTTTGATGGGTAAGCTAATATCTTTCAAGTATACACGTTAATATAACTTTTACTCTTCATATCAACTTAAAAAAACTCTGACATACTTGTATTATCATCCCTACATTACATCAGCTATGTGTCACTGTGGGACTAATTACAATATCATCTCTGTTTTTCAGTTGGACTCGATGCGGCTGGTAAAACCACAATTCTGTATAAATTAAAACTCGGAGAAATTGTTACCACTATTCCAACCATCGGTGTGTAGTTTTTTATGCAATTAATCGTAATTCACGTCTTATCTATTGTACTAACGTGTACGTGTGGATTGTTGCAGGTTTCAATGTCGAATCTGTAGAATATAAGAATATCAGTTTTACCGTTTGGGATGTCGGTGGTCAAGATAAAATTAGACCATTGTGGCGTCATTATTTCCAAAACACTCAGGGATTAATATTCGTCGTAGATTCTAACGATAGAGATCGAATTGGCGAAGCAGAAAGAGAACTTCAAAATATGGTAAAGTATTCTACTGTCAGTGTAATCAGGACTATCCCAATATTGACAAATGATTGTATTTTAGTTACGAGAAGATGAACTGAGAGAAGCAGTACTATTAGTATTTGCCAACAAACAAGACCTTCCAAATGCTATGTCTGCTTCTGAATTGACGGAAAAATTAGGCTTGGGACATCTACGTAATAGACAAGTAAGTCGTAATTGTTATCAGTATTGCATGAGGAAATCTTTTATCTTATTTGTATTGTTTGAATTTTCAGTGGTTTATTCAGTCGGCCTGTGCTACTCAAGGGCAAGGCTTATACGAAGGATTGGATTGGTTATCGAATGAATTATCCAAGTGATCGAATCTTAATTACGATGTATATAGATCTCTTAATTTCGTGATGCGTCGAGTATTTTCGCTAATTCGCTTTTCAACTTGTTTTCGTAATGTTACTATATAATTATCAATGGCGCGGAATTCATATTGTATATATATTTATATTTTATGTTGTATTTTTCCTAATTTATAGTTCTATATCCAAAGTTACTTCTCTATTTTTCAATTGCACTTAATTGTTTTTAAACAGTACTCTAAATCCTGGAGCAGCATCGCGACTTCGAAAGAATCCAGATGCTGAAGAAATTTATCAAAAAAATTCGTTCGATTTCGTCTTTCAGTGTTTTCCATTGTTATGTAGTAAAATATCCTTTCTTACGTCATCGTTTTATATGGTAGAAAATTTTTTCATACGTTTTGTACGAGTTTTACACGTCTTTTTTTTTGTAATTGAATATGTTATCATGTGGTACCTATAGTTTGATCCTGCGTATGATTAAAGTTTACCAGAATCCAATTGACTTTGGTCAATTTTCGTGTCGTTATGGAATGTGAATAAAACGATGAAATAATTTGTAGTTTTTATTCGACGTACGATCGAAGAGATCGTATAAAAAAGCAAGATTGTATAAAAAAAGTTTATTTTTTTGGCAACCAGAAATATTATTAAAAAAATTGTAATAACAAGTTGTTATTGAGTGATTGTACTTATTGATGAAGAGTATTGAGCATATAGAACAGCATCGTGAACGGTAGGGAAAAAGAAGAATAAATTTGATTCCATGAGTCCATTTACTTTGAACGTTTCGTACAAAGGTTCTAAAAACATAATCGATATTAGTCATGAAATGAGCCGGAGGTTAATTAGTAAACCAATTTCAACTTACCAGAAGTACCAGCGGCGTAGAATTGAATACTCAACTCGTGTAATTCTTCGGCTAACGCTTTAAATGCATAAGCACCTGCTGGATCAATATAATGGATACCTGATAAATCTAAAACGATGTAACGAATCTATCCAACAAATAGAATAATTAGTTCCCAATGTTTTCCAAAACTAGGCTAAATTGAATTGAATTTGACGTACTTTTTCTATCGATTCTAAAGAAAAAACTTTATTAGAATCGGGATTTTTGCTTTTACAATTGACTCTCTTCGGATCGATGTTAAGTAACTTGAAAATTTTATTTTTAAAATGACCTCGATTAGCGAAATTAATTCCTCCGCAATATCTAACTATTTTACCACCTTGTGGATCTACAGTCTGTAAAAATATCAAAATATTAGAAAATATCGAAGAGAGGACCGATATGAAGCATAGGAAGCTGGATCTTACATGATTATATTTTGATTTATCAACATAAATATCGGTTCCGGGTACTCTACTTAGTAGATACGTTTGTGGTTTTAATCCTTGAATAAATAAGGATAATACAGATACTAATAAACCGACTAATAGTCCTACATCGATTTCAATCAAAATCACAGATAGATAAGTGGAAATCCACACCAAAGCATCGAGAAATGATAACCTCCATATAGTTGGTAGCTCGGTAATTTGCAACAAGACGCTTTTCAACGCTACTACGATTAAACTTGATAAAACACACTGTAAAACACACCACGAAAAATATTAGTAAAATAATAATAACGAAGAATACATGAAATAATAGTGAAATCTTACTCTTGGAAGTGGTTCAAAAAATGGTCCTATCCATAGCAAAACAAATAGCAAAATGGAGCACGAAACTAAACTAGCTAATTGTGTTTTACCACCAACAGCCTCTTGGATTACACTTCTCGATAAAGACGCGGCGAAAGGTGCACAACTGAAGAATGATCCTACGACATTGCCAGCGCCCTAGATCAAAAGTAATTGATTAGTTTTTACTCGATGCGTGATTGAATTGCGAATTGTCAAGTGATGGAATTTACTTGAGCTAGTAGTTCTTGATTCGGATCAACTTCGTATTTATTCCTTTGAGCAAATATTAAAGCCATTGACATCGAAACTATATACGCAATTATGGCTATCACCAAACTTTCCAGAGCCACGTTGCTCATTAATGAGATCGTAGGTGCTCTCGGTTCCGGAATACTACGAATGAAAAATCATACAATAATTAGCGAAGATTTTTTTTTGAACGTATGGTGGAAATAAAAATCATCTTACCCAACTGATATATGACCAACTACTTTCAAACTGTAGGCATTGGTTATATCGCTGTATTTTGATACGATTGTACCGATTAAAACGACAATTAATTCAATAGGAACTGGAAACACACATCTCTTCCCCACCCAAGGCTGAAAATTAAAGTCATAAATGTTAAAATTTTTACTAATTAATTCTATAATCATCGAATAAAATTATATTAAAATAAATAGAAATATCGATAGGTAAGCAATGTCGTCGAAAATAAATTTTTAACCCTTTTATGCCCGGGAGACATTAGTAGAATGAAATTTCAAAATTTTCATAGCAACATGTAGACTGAAGTCAAGTTGGTGCACGAGTTCATTTTCATCACTACGTATTGAAATTTTGAATTTGTATTTCAGATATTTCAGAGCTCTAAATGATCCAAAATTCAAAATTTAAACAAAATCTTGATTTTTTTGTCTCAAATTTGAAAACTTTTAAAAAATTGAAAAAATATGCAAAAATTAATTAACAATACCTCATAAACGTACTCGTATAAAAAAAATATTCAAACAATTTCAAAAATGACCAAATTAATTTTGTGTGTTCCAAATTAAATTTTTTCAAAAAAAAAAAATCAAAAATATGAAAAGGTGACCTTTGATTTTTTTGCACAAAATTTGAAAATTTTCGCAAAAAAGTTTTTAAAAATGCCAAAACATGTTTAAAAATTTACAAAATTCCAATTTTTTGCCCAAATGTTTGATGTTGAAAACTTTTTTCGAAAAAATTGACAAAAAAATTGGCAAAAATTATTCAAAAATTGTCCAAAAATGCTTTAAAAATGTTAAAACATTCTGAAAAAAATTTTTAAGTGCCAAAATTTTCATTTTTTGATCCAAATCAAAAAAACTTTTTTCGAAAAATTGAGAAAATGTGCAAAAATAGTTCAAAAATATTTTTTAAAAATAACGAAATTTTAATTTTTTCTGTTAAAATGCTACCAACAAAATTGTTTTTGTCGAAATGTTGAAAAAATTACAAAAAAATTTTTAAAACGCGACAATTTTTTTCTGCATTAATTTAGACGACAAAAAAAACGTCAAAAAATGGTTGAAAGTAACAAAACTTTGAGTTTTTCTGCACCAATTTCTTTCTGCCAAAATTATTAAAAAGTGACAAAATTTTGAATTTTTTGTTTTCATTTTATAATTGTTTTTAAAAGTTGAAAAAATGTTAGAAATTGTTAGGAAAGTGACAAACTTTAGATAAATTTCCTCAAAAAAAAAAAATGAAAAAAATGTTAAAAAATTGACAAATTTGAAAAAATTGTAAAAAAGTCAAAAGTGTTGATAGGCGACAAAATTTTGATTTTTTCTGCATCAATTTAGACGTTTTTCCCCAAAAAAATGAGAAATGTTAAAAAGTTGACAAAGTTTTAATCATTTTTGTCAAAATGTTAAAAATGACGCAATTTTAACTTTCTTTAATCACTTCGAAACTTGTTTACAAAAAAGTTACAAAAACGTCAAAAAAAGGGTTGGAAAGTATCAACATTCAGATATTTTTTTGTTCTGAAATTTTTTTTTTAAAAATTGAAAAAATGTCAAAAAACATGATAAAAGTGACAAAATTTCAATTTTTTCTACATCAAATTCAAATTAGATAATTTTTTTCAATAGAAAAATGAAAAAATGTTAGAAAATTGAGAATGTTGGAAAAACATCAAAAAAATGGTTGAAAAGTAACATACTGACTTTTTTTTCCAAATTTGAAAATTTTTTCAAAAAAATTGAAAAAATGTCAAAAATTGTTGGAAAAGAGACAAAATTTTAATTTTTTCTGTATCAATTTAGATAATTTTTTTCAACAAAAAAATTTTAAAGGTTGAAAAATTGACAAAGTTTTGATGTTTTTTCTGTCAGAATGTGAAAAAAGTGACAAAATTTCGATCTTTTTGTTCTAAATTAAAAAAAAATATTTTTCAAGAAATTGAGTAAATGTCAAAAATTGTTGAAAAGTGACAAAATTTTGATATCTTCTGCACCAATTCAGACAATTTTTTCGAAGAAAATAAAAAATTTATCAAGTTTTAATTTTCTCTGGTCAAAATATTAAAAAATGACAAAATTTAAATTTTTTAAAATCAATTTGAAAATTGTTTCAAAAAAGTTTAAACAACGTCAAAAAATGGTTGAAAAGTGACAAAATTTTGAAAGAATGACATTGGAATTTTTTGTTTTAAATTTAAACATTTTTTCGAAAAAAGTTGGAAAAACATCAAAAAATGTTTGAAAAGTGACAAAATTGTAATTTTATTTGTCACTAATTTGAAAAATTTTTGAGTCTCCAAAAAAGATATCTATATTATACCCGTGAGTATATTCATGGGTGATGGAATAAATTTAAATTTTTGCATTAAGCATATTTCTTTATGTTTTAAGTGGCGAGTAGTTAATTGCAATTTTTCACAAATAGTTTTAAAGTGGTTTTGTTTCTGAAAAATTATCAAGTTTTGATCACATCTGGTAGATGAACATTTTTTTTTTCAAATACAATTTTGTTATTTGTGATTACTGATTTCCAATATAAAAATTCTATATTTATTCTCATTCACAAAAAAATACATTGTTATCAGTTAATCACTTACGTAGATAGGTACTTAGTATATTTCAAAAATGAAATAAATACTTCAGAATTTTTCGAGTTTTCAAGATTTATCAATGTCGTCAATAACCCATTATCCTTCCCCTTTCCACTAATTTAACATGTTCATTATTCATATCATCTTCAACCTTGCTAAAACTCATAAAAATTCATCTCTTCACCCTCGCCTTCTTCATTTTTCATTATCACCCTAATTAAGATGATTTTTTTTTGAAATTTGACACGCACAAGCTCATTATACCTATTTAATCTCTCTACGTGTTTCATAATTTTATAAACATTTCTATCTAAGAGAAAAATAAACAATCGCGTCCATTGTATACGTGAAAATGTAAGACGTACATGCATAACGATATATAGAACATAATTTGATAAGAGTGTGAATAATACCGCGTAATACTCACCTTTAAAAAAGAATTATTAAAAACTAATATAAATATAGTTATCACAGAAACAACAGTTGCTACCCAATTGATGGTATCTAGATGTTTGAATATTTCAATGTAAGTCTGCGAACATAATTCAAATTCTTTGTTAAATAATGTGCGTAAAAATTGGGGTCTTTTTAAGGTCGTCTTGGCACTCACAAAGACATTTTGAAACATTCCAGAATGGCTGGCAATCTGGAATCCAAAAATATCTTTAATTTGTGAGGTAAACACGTGCATAGCTGCTCCTGCAGTAAACCCACTAACAAGGGTATCGGATAAAAGCGAACATATCACTCCTAATCGACATACGTACATTAATATCTGCAACATTAAAATTTAAATTAAAAATTTATACTATGAATTGCTCTATTATATAAATTTTTAATTAGGTACTCGACTAGGATAATATCTCGATCGTACGATCATCTCGAAATGGCGTTATCGCGATCGATAATTTAAATCATGGTGTCAACTAACTTGAAAAATTCCTACGGTAAATGATACAGCAGTTGCAACTTGTATAGGAGAATAGGTTTCGACACTTTCGGTGCTATTCGTAGGTATGTTATTTAATTCGTATTGAGGAGTCGAGTATTCTAATACGATTTTTCCAGTCATCAAGCATACAACGGCGAAAGATCCTGCAATCGTGGTTATTAAAGTTTACATTGATCCATACCTACGTTAATTACAATACGTATTCGTAATCTTATCGATAGATCGAAATCATCAGATACCAACCCATTGAAACATGACGAGAGGTACCGAGGAAAGCGTAAACTAAGACTGGAAAAAAAGCCATGTATATTCCAACCACCGGAGGTACATTTGCCAACATCGCGTAAGCCATACCTGGTTCAAGAACAAACACCCGAAAAGATTATTCACTCGAGACATTATCAATCATCACGATCACGTTTATACGGACGCGTGATACGTGAGCATAACTTCTCGATCGAAGATCCAACATCATTCAGAATTACGAAAAAAATTACTTAATCCTACAGATAAGATACTCGAGTGCTCGAATTCAAATTACAAATACGTGGCCCATGGGTCGGCGAGCTGTGTGGAAATTTAGATAATTACCTATCAAAATGAAATCCGACGTGATTTAATTATTTACCCAGGTATTTATGTATTTGTCTTTAAAAAACCCACGAATTTATTACAAGTTGTTAGAATTTATACGTTGTAAAATACTCGTACATTAAGTCGTCTTCTAGAGTTAGGCACATACGACTAGATAAAATTTACTTTATTGGGATATCACATGAAAAATTCCAGACAATGAAGATTAATTAAAAGCAATTAGCTGGCTTTAAAATTCGTATACAGGCGAATCAAATAATCGAAAATTATACAATTTACAGCTGGATGATTTCTTTTAGTATGAACCAGAAGAAAATTTTGGGGAAGGGGGCCATCAAAAATTGCCTTAAGGGGGCAAGCAGGAGGAGGTTTTAGGAATGGAAACACCACTTTTTCCCCACATGAAGGGATAGGGGTATGTTTGGTATCATTTTCATATAATTTGACCATTCTAAAATCGAATTCGTCATTATTTTCTCAATTGAAAGTAGAGAAGTGGTACAATTGTGAAATTTGTGTCTCAGAAAATGATAAATTTTTGTAAAAAAAAGACAACTGACCACTTGATAAAATTTTTCAAAATCGAAAAAGTGAAATTTTCTGAAATTTTTCAAGTTCAAAAAATCGTTTAAAATCTGAACAATTTCAAGTCCAGAAAATCTAAAATATTCTGACAAAATGCCTGAAAGTCAGCATGATCTCTAAAATTTTCCACGTCTAAAAATCCAGTGGAAATCTGAAAATTTTTCCAAGTCCATAAAGGCTTCATATTTGAAATTTCTTTGAAATTTTCAAAGTCCAAAAAATTATTTGAATTTTGAAAAATTTTCCAAGTCCAAAAAAGTCTGACAAAATATCTAAAAGTCAACGTAACGGATTTTTGTGAGTGAATTTCGTCGAAAAATTTTCGATATCCAATTGCAGGTACAAATTACCCCCCCCCTCCCCCTATTTTTACACTACCACAAAATTTGAAAACATAGGATATACTTTTGCTATTTGTTCCCTTCACAAAAAAATTTTCAAAATCCAAAAAGTCATAATTTCTAAACTTTTTCAATTCCAAAAACTCGTTTGAAATCTGAAAAAATTTTCATGTCCAGAAAGTCAAAAATAGCCTGAAAAAATTTCTGGAAGTCAGCGTGATCTCTAAAATTTTTCAAGTTCAAAAAGTCTGAAAAGTTTGTGTGACAAAATGTTTAAAAATAAGCATGAATCTTATACTCAAGTCCAAAAAGTTAATAGAAATTTGAAAATTTTTTCAAGTCCAAAAAAAGTCTGAAAAAATGTCTAAAAGTCAGCGAGTTCAGAAAAGTCTCAGAAAATGTCTAAAAGTCAACGATAGGTTAAAAAGCTGTCTGACAATATTCTGATTTGAACTTTTCTTGAAATTTTCCAATTCCAAAAAATACTTGATTTGAAATCTGAAAAATTTTTCAAGTCCAGAAAATCTAAAATAGTCTGACCAAAATGTCTAAAAGTCAGCGCGATCTCTGAAATTTTCCGAGTCCAAAAAGTCAACGGAAATCTGAAAATTTTTCCAAGTCCAAAAAAGTCTGACAAAATGTCTAAAAGTTGACGTCACGGAATTTCGTGACTTTTTTTATAGGTTTGGTCATCGCTAAACCATATTCTATGCTAAAATCATAATTTTTAATTTTTTGAGCCCTATAGGGGTGGTCAATTGTGTCAAGAAACATGTATTCATTATAATTCGAACGTCCTGAATCCGAATTTGGAGATGTTTTCCAGATTGGAAGAAGGAAATTTTCGCAATTAAGGAATTTGTTCAGCATAAAATACCCAATTTTTGCTTAAATTGGCACTGAATCGCGGTTTCTTATTTTCTAACCCATGTACCTTTAACCGATTGGGATTGGGATATAAGACCTTTGTTTAACCCAATTCGAACCACCTGAATTCAAATCCGAAGTTAGTTTCCAGATAGCAAGTAGGGAATTCTCACAATTATAGAATGTGTGGAGCGTAAAGTGACCGATTTGTGCTCAAATTGACGGAATTTTTTCATTCTTAGAAGAACAGCTTTTCCTCACTTCAAGGTAGAAAAAAAATTATAGAATAAAAAATGCCTGATTTTCAACATTCTACAACTTTTGTTTGAAACTTTTTTTCGTATCGTCAATTTAGCAAATTTTTTCACCCGGGTGTCCC
>FIZU01002914.1:0-12567 GCA_900064475.1 Pseudococcus longispinus
TAAAAGAAATTATAAACAATTGGGAAAAATATCCCTTGATTAAAATTACCAATTTTAATGACCACTGGTCTGAATTTAACTAACCCCTCTATCCATGAAAAGCAATGCTATTTGGTTTTTCTATACCTGCCCTTACAATAAAGATGCCTTTAATATGACTCATACGACGCTATCAAAAATAGACGACACTTATCTTTTCATAAGATTTTTAGTCGTAGACTTGACTTGTACGTGTAATGTACTACTGAAATTTGTCATCGTAATAAATCTTAATTATTCAATTTTGAAATGTTATTATTTTTTAATTACACCTTTCACGAGATCGAACAGAGTTAATTCATGTTTTGCCTAACTCTAAATTTCAAGAAGGTACGATGATTTGAAAATTTGTAGGCTTCATAACTTCTTCAATTTTCAAGTTATGCAAAATTACTGCAACAAAATTTTGCAAAACTTGAAAATTGAAAGAGTTATGAAGCAAACAAATTTTCAAATCATTGTACTTCTTTCAATTTTAGAGTTAACAACACATGAATATAACTCATTTTCTAGAACTTGGAAAGTCCAAGAAAGTTTCCAAAATAATTGCTTATCTATATTATCAGCAAAGTTTATGACGTTTTGAAACATCTATCGGGACTAGTGCATAACTCTGCCCCGTCAAATCTTGGAGTCAGCAACAATGCATACACTTATGTAGTTTGAGTAGCTCCATCTCTGGTTTGAAGGCGACGCACTACTACTGGAACACCCTGTATGCATATCAAAATTTTGTCAACATGATTACTCTCTTAATACTTGATGGAATGAGCTGAAACTTTTATAAGAGATTTAGTGCTACTAGAAACAGAAGCATATAAATTTTGAGTTAAATCGGTGAACTGGTTCTCGAGTTATTCGCGATTAAAATTTTCAAAAGCCTCTAACATCTGAAATGAAGCAGTTACTCGAAATATGTAAAAAACTTTTTTAGTAGTAGGTACTTAATTCTTAAAAAGGTGCACAAAAAATGTTATGTACAATTTTCATTTTTATGAGCTGGATCTCGAGTTATTTGCGATTGAAATTTTCAAAAGCCTATAGAACCGAAAATAAAGCAGTAACGTCAAATATGTAAATAACTTTTTTTATAGAACATAAGAAGACACACAAAAAATTTCATATACAATTTTCTTTTTTACGAACGAGTTCTCAAGATATACGTGATGGAAAATTTCAAAACTTCATAATTTTGTGATGTTGGTGTAGAAAATCAACTTTTCTGACGCAATTTTTTATTCTTCATCCGAATCTCTGAATGAGTAGGTACCTAAATAAGTACCCAATACCCATAGATAGATCTTTCAAAAATACCCAGTTCGAAAAAAACAACAACGAAACAATGATATCTGAAAGCTAGATTTTATTCTAAATCATAAGAATGCGGTACCGAATATTACTTTCAGACAATACCCTATTCAAAGTGATTTAAATAAGAAATGAAGAGCATCGGATATGTTAAATCTTTTCACACGGAACAACCCTTTAGTGAAATTCATTATGTCAATAAGTGCGTACCCTCTGTTGACACATAGTGTCACAACTTTACACAACTTTTCAGGCAACCTAAATGGTTCTTTGAATAATTAATTTCGTACAAAGTATAAAACCGTCTTTTCATCTCCGTCCTTACACTTCGGTCTTTTTTTCTTCGTTTTTACTTCAGTCCAAGCAAAAATCAAGACACCAATGGTTCTCAAACGAGCATCACCCAGTTCTAAGACTTTTTATCTAATCAGCCTCTTCGTGCGGCTTCGTCTTTTCTACAGCGGTTTTATCTATTATACATACGTACACATAGTATTAATGGAAAGCTGAAAACTTGGCTGAATTTTAAACGCCGATCTATTAAAAGTTTAACTCGCGAATATTCTAATTTATTAATTTGTTTCGGAAGTTTTTCTTACGCAATTTTAAATTAATTTCTATTTCTCGGTAATGGCTGTCTTTTAAAGGTAGCGAAAAGTGGTGATTAAAATGGCAGTTCGCGGATGAAAGTCACATTTTTAGATGGAAAAATAATGCGTTGAATATTAAATCAGAATAGTCCGAAAGCTTTGTGATTTATTTAACATCGTCGCCTAATGGAATTTTTCTTTTGCAATTTTTTCTACAAATGTGTACTTATTTCTAAGAAATTTAATTCAACTTTTATATTAGGTACCCTATGTTTAAATAGGAGGCACGAGTATGTAACTGTTTGATTTTATTTTGTTTGCATATAAAAAGAAAAAAAAACAACGTTATTTTCTAGTTAAATATCATTTATTAGGAATGCATTTCTTTTCGAACACCTTATTGGAAAATTTCACTTAAAGTCTATTACCTATATACTCACACGTATATTACCTACACGAGCCAAAAATACTTATAACAATGTCTCTATTGTGTGAAGAGCTAAAAAAAAAATGACAGATATACGTCAACGCTTCGCATACCATATAGAAATAAGACGTCAATGTAATCTTCATTTTTAGCGTAGAAAATTTGATAAAAGAACAAATCTGAGGGCGTATCATTGTCCGCTTCAGTGAATGCTAAAACGAGCGCATTAAATCGTCTAAAAAAATCTCAACCTCCATCAATCCCGTTTTGTCTTATCTTACGTACATAAGTGCAAGCATTCCTACAGGCTATTTCTGCCAACCTTTGAATATTATATAAATGTTAAATGGAATCGAAAGTACAATATGCCTCTTTTTCGGTTAGAAAATAAAAAAAATCCCTACAGCTACTTTCATCTTGCTCAGGTTATTATGCAAACTTTTCTCCACATGTAAATATGAAAAATAACTTTTCCGCGCAGAAATTTTGAATGTGGAAATAAAATTGCGCTTATGAAAATAAAACGAATGTTCAATGTCGTCGGAATTCATTTTGTATGAGGAACATGTTAACTTTAACTAAGTTATGCATTAGATTTTTTTATTTTTTTATTTCAATTCCGTTTCGTATTTCGATTTAATTACACAATAGATTCGATTTTATGCGTAGGAATGTGAAATTGCGGAAGGGTGTTAGGTGAGGGGTTGTCAATATTTAAAATTTCGATATAATGTAGTGTCACTGAAAAAAACAACTTTAGATTAACAGGTTGCCTATCTTTAAAATTAAAAGGATAGGTTTTTATTGAAAAAAAAATGAATCAAAACATATGGAAATTGGACATGGTTAATTTCAAAAACTGTTCAAATCCTTTCGCGATGAATTTCTTACCCAGTTTCAAAATTGAAGGGACTTAAAACGTATTCTGATACAAAATATTTTAAAAAAAAACGTGTAATTGTGAAAATGAATTGTAGGCTATTTTGAAAATTTAATAAATGTTGTTAGAATGACTTTTTACTAAATTGAACAAACTACTCGTAAAAAAGAAACTTCTTGAGATTTCTGATTTGGCCGATTTGAGTTTCAAGGAGAATGAAATTTTCGGGGAGGTTACCAAAATTTCAATAGATGAAGTTGTAAAACTAGTTCAAAAGGAAAACTTGCGAAAGTGTTGACCTCTTTTTTTTTCAAAAAATCTGGGAAATTTTGCATTTTTAGAGGAAGATTTTTGAAAAATTGCACGTGAATTCGAAAAAAAATCCGAAAAAAGGTATCAGAGTCAAAAAATATAAATTTTTAGCCTCCTCCTCCTCCTCCTCCTTCTCCTCCCTCTCCTCCCAAACCAACTTCAGTTCGTATTTGAATGTGAGTGAAAACTGATTGAAAATATGTAATTACGAGTATGAATAACTTATATCTACGAGTAGGTATGGTATCACTCTTCAAAATGAAATCTCAAAATTGGCCAAGCGAAGTTGATTTTTCGACTTTTAAAACAATTAAAGTGGTAATTTTTTAGCAGAAGTACGATTTTTTTCAAATAGGTATTAAAGCAGGTATTTTTCAAATAAAATTGATAAAAACAAGCTGCCTACCTAATGTCAATTATCAACTTTCCGAAACCAAA
This sequence comes from Pseudococcus longispinus, assembly GCA_900064475.1. Taxonomy (NCBI): domain Eukaryota; kingdom Metazoa; phylum Arthropoda; class Insecta; order Hemiptera; family Pseudococcidae; genus Pseudococcus; species Pseudococcus longispinus. The sequence goes on from FIZU01002914.1 coordinate 3,995, forward strand.
ATCTGAGCTTTTCTAGACATTTATGAGACTCCAGTAAAGATAATAATTTTCTCCAATATCTTAGAACTTCTCCAAAAAGAGTGAAAATCAACTTTAATATTTTTTTGACTTGATTTTAAATTTTGAAAAGAAAAACAAAATATTGAAAATGGTCAAATTGTAACTTGGTCGAAAAGCATTTGAAGAAAAATCACATTTTCGCTAAAAAATAACGATTTTTTAAATTCCAAAAATCGAAAAATCAACTTTTGAAGTTGAATTTTGTTTATACGGGGCTCGTAGAAGGTGCTCTTTTTGAAAATCTCACTTTCATTCAAATCTGATCCAGGCAACTCGAATCGTTTTCATATTTAAGGCGAGTGAACCTCAAGAATTCGAAGTTCTTATAGTTCTGGCGAAGTGAAAAAAAAATCTCTCGGATTTTGACCAAAGGTAAGTATAATAAAATTTTTGTGAAGAAATATAAATGAAAGAAATTGTTAATTCATGGAGTGAAGGGGGTGGGGATAATTTATTCATTTTCATATTTATATTTCAAGTCTGCGGGGGGGGGGGGGGGGTTGATTGCAGGCGTAATTACCCCCCTTTCGAGCCAAAAAGGTAATTTTAGTGAAAAATCAGATAATAAGTAGGTACGAGTATAATATGCATTTAAGTTGAATGGGAAAACTTACGAAAGTGTTGACCTCTTTTCTTATAAAATCTGGGAAATTTTGTTTTTTGAACAGAAACGGACAAAATCATTTCCAAAATGATTTTGAATCAAAATTATGAATTAATTTTCAAAATTCTCATGAAAATTATTTTATAAATTATGATTTAAAAACATGATTTATCTCACTATAAAAAATCATGATTCGTGAAAATCATCAATATTACAAAAAAAATCTCGAAATTTGAATCTCTTTTTGACCATTGTACACAATTGTAAAGTTCATAGCTTCAGAAAATACCAGTTTTTTTCTCATTTTGACATTTTTAGCTCGCTTCAATGATTTAGATCGTGATTTTGATGATTTAAATGATTTTTTTACAATAAGAAAAATCATTTAAATTAAAATTAATTTATTAACGTAAAATTAATTTTGATATTACCAACCAACCAATTAATATTGTTATTTTCACAGCGTTATTTATGAAATTTTTATAAACCCAAAATCAACTTACACATACTCGTAGTTTGAACTTTTCCTAAGGCAACACCTATCTAATTTTCACCCTAAAAGTTTGTATTGACCTTGATCAGCGAAACAGGAAAATCACTTTTAGTTTAAAGCTATATTTGCGAATTTCTTATTAAACTTTTTACGTTACTATCTTTTCTCAGTAGGTAATCAATGCTCGATGGTTTAAACCCCCTTTTTGGCGTGCTTCTTTTTTCAGAGATGCAAAACCCAATACGTTGAAAAACTATACAACCTGGTTGGTAATCGTGATTGCCGAGCACTCGTTTCTTTTTCTTTTGACCGATTTCGATATCAATAATTTATTATCCTTTTGAAACAAAATACAGCATTATTTTTTCCAATAACCATATACTCGAAAGGTACTCTTTATTGTAACTTATTGCTTTCAAGACAACAAAGCAAATCAAGGTAGAAAAATTCGTATAAAATTAATCTGCCATAAAAGTGGATACGTTGACGATGAAAAAAAAAACAACATATTGTTATCAATTGCAGATAGGTACATGGAAAAGAAGAAAGTAAAATGAAAAAAATGATTCATTATAATTCGCTGAAACGTTGTACTGACATGGTAGACTGTATTGATTATGTATAAAATGAAATTCTGTCCGAGTTAATTTGTATTTTCATAATTTACCTACTACAAACTCGATTACCCATTTCCCATTGTGATAAAGAAGACGTTATTGCATAAGTTATCGCCGGACGTAAACTCGACGTATTTACGGCGATTGGTTATGCAATTTAAATAACATTTTTTACCAACGTTCCTTTATCGTACCTCTACTCGTCGCCAGCCTGATGAACCTGATACGTGTATTATGTCTCGTGTATACAAGCTTCGTAATCGTATACTAGAAAAGAAACATTATTTCAAGTGCCAAAAATGACACGAGTTGATAATCCTGAAGCATTGAAGATGGCAAATTTCGGATGCTGGTATTAGTGGAAAATGTCGAAGTTTGTTCGTCTATTAATCCGGTACACGATATTAATTTGAATGAATTAACGATGAAAATAAATTTATCACTTGAGCTCGTTCTTAATTTCACGCATACAACAAAGCTTTGCAATTTAGTCTAATAGGGCCGTATGTACGAGTAAATTTTCGCTAACAATCGCCGCCTTATCACTATTCGAAGAAAATGGCTCGTAACAAATGATGCTACATCTTAAAAGAAAACATTGAGAGCGGTTGTCAGTGTATATTCTGAGAAAAGTTTTTAACGTCGTATATTTACTGTCCTTATCTGGTATTGTTAAACGGCGCTATATTAAAAGGAAACAGAAACTGCTATTGTATTCACGATGCTCGTCATAGCACTTTTCCTTCAGCCTATGTTTCGTCTCCTTACAATAATATTTGATTAATTTAACCTTACCGGATACGCCAGGTGATTTGTTTCACACGAATGCGCCCAACCTGAATAGATTATGAAATACGAAAAAAATTTGCCTACTCTTTCAGCTTTACTTTTATCTTCTATTTTTTCCCCGTCAAATGCATCAGCTATATCTACCTGTATTTATATGTATATACGAGTATACCATACTTACTGATACTAATACTCGTACACGCGACTATTCAGGGGTTGTTTCCTCTTCTCTTTATTAAATGATACGTCGTCGTTTCGTATGTACGAACGTGTGCACAAATGCATGTGGAACTAACTAAATATTACAGCAGGAGAAATTATTCCACAGCGAATGTACTCGATAAATAAGTGCCTATACGTATTTAATGCAAGCGGATGATTTCTATCTTTTGAATTAAAGGGTCAAATGTTCTTTAGAAAAAAAATCGGATCAAAATATTTTTTATTGGCTGAAAAAATTTGTAGTTTTTAGATTGTTCGTTTCTGTAATTTCAAAATTTATTTTGTTAAGATGATAAAAAATGATTTTAAAAAAACATGTAATTTTGAAATTCTTTGCGAATTTTGAAGAAACAATTGAAGTTTTCAAAACTGAGGTCATTGAACGCAGAACGAGAAATAATTACACGAGTTGATCGACGAATAAAAATCGATGTGATAATTCAGGATCTTTATGAAATTAAAGTAATCTTCTTATATTCCATTTTAGCATAAGATATGCCTTTACTATGAGTAATTCCGCGAAAAACGTCACGAAATTCTGTGATGAAATTTCATCATAAAATTCCTGGACGATGACTTGTAGACTTTTTGTCAGACTTTTTTGTACTTTGAAAAATTTTCAGATTTCAAACGACTTTCTGAGCTTAGAAAATATCAGACTCCCTTTCAGAAATCTTGCTGACTTTCAGATATTTTGTCAAAGATTAGACTTTTTGGACTTGAAAAAAATTACATAAATCACGCTGACTTTTTAGACATTTTGTCAGACAGCTTTTCACCTAATTTTTTTTTCAAATTGTTTAGGTTTTCAAAAGACAGACATTATGTTAGACTGGATTAACCTGACTTTTTGAACTAGGGGAAATTTCAGAAATTCTGACTTTCTAAACTTGAGAAAAAGTTTATAAGGTGAGCAGCTGATTTTTCGAACTTGGAAAAATTCAGGATTTGTTGAGATTTCAAACCACTTTTTAGACTTGAAAAATTTCAGAAAGATCACTCTGACTGAGGTTTACCTACCTTTTTGACGTTTGGTCAGAGTTTAGACTTCTTAAACTTGAGAAATTCAACAGATTCTAACTTTTAGGATTTGTAAAAATTTGGATAATTTCAATTTTAGACATTTTATCAAACATTATACCTAACCTACCTACCAAAACTATGTGCTAATTCGTCTGCAATATTTTTCTACAAACCTTAAAATATGGGCAAATATATATTTTTAAATCTTGAACCATGTTCAATGGCGTTTTGAGTAAAAATAAAAAAGGCATAATTTTATACATTTTTTATCGGCCAAAAAAATTAAAAAGAAATATTCAACAAAATTTTAAAATAATGTTTTTAGAAAAAATAAATTGGAGAAATACGCAAAATTCAAAAAATTACCTACTCATTAAAAAAATTCAAAAACCCCTTCGAAAAAAATTCAAAAAATTCATTTTGGATAAGTATGATATTCAAAAAAAATTATTTAACAAATTCAAAAAAAAAATTAAACGAAATCCTAAAAATACTTTTTGACAAAATTTTATCTTATCTTTTTACTTTTGATGAAAATGAAAAAAATTGCTTTTGAAAAGAAATCGAAAAAAATCGCACAAAATCCAAAAAATTACTTACTCTTTTTATACTTATTGAAAAAACATTGTTTTATTCATGATTACCTACCTATATATTTTTGATCAGTTTTCACTTATAAATTCAGATTTTGTAATTATCAAATGAGTCTCATTATGACGAGTTTATGTTTTTAAAAAACTGGTTTTAACCAGTTTATTCAAAAACAATGTATGTTCCTTTGAAATCTGGTTTCAACCAGTTTATTTAAAATATATATGCTTTTGAAAACAGATTTCGTAAAATCCATAACTTATCGAACAAGTCTGAGCTTTTGAAACCGGTTTTTGATATTCAACCGGTTTATATTCAATACATGTGAAACCGGTTTTGTGATTAACTAATTATCAAATTAATCTAATACCTATTTTATGATGAGTTTATGCTTTTGAAGTTTTGAGAACCGGTTTCAACCAGTTAATTCAAAGAAATATGGGTTTTTGAAACCAGTTTCATGAAATCCACTTGAAACAAGGAAAGAGTCAGATTTTCAAATACTGCGGTTAATTTTCATCCCTTTTGGAGAATTTCTAAAATGTTAGAAAAAATCAAAATCTCATTTGGTTTACGGCTTAATAAAGTTGAAATGAGGTAGACAGCTTGTTTTCATCAATTTTATTCGAATATGTAGGTACTGTAGTATTTAAAAAAAAAATCACATTTCTGGTCGAGAAATTACGATTTTAAATTGCACTCGTAAGTATAAACTATTTAAAATTTTTACTGCAAATTTTCGATCGGTTTTTATTCACATTCAGGAAAGAACTAAAGTTGGCTTGGCTAAGGGCGGGGGGAGGTGGAGTAAAAATTTAAAACTTTTCACTGCCGGTAGAATTTTTCTACCCTTGCCATTTAATCAATTAAAATTTTGAAAACATTTCCGAAAATTTCATAGTAGAAATCTGTACTAGAAACGTCGAGTTGATTATGCAATATTAAAAAAAAGGGTAAAAAGTATCACCTTAACAAATTTTTCCATTCGAACTTAATATAATTTTCCTTCTAAAAACGTATTAATGTTATTGTTGAGGGAGCAAATTGACTTCTACCTCGCCCTCTGTTTTATTTCATCCTACATGCTCATTCCTCCTTACGCAGCAAGCTGGATACTATTAATTTACCGGATATACACCTAATTAATCGATTTTCGAGTATAATTGTTGAATTGTCAGACTTCTTTAAACATTCGTTTTAAAAAAATTTACCTTTCAGCTTTATAAAAACACCCACGCATTCGCAAATTTTGTTTAAAAAGTACTCAGAAAGTTACCATAGAGCTACCCAGGTGGGTAGATTTGGATAAATAACCTTCCCTCTTTGGCCCCTCGACCACTATGGCATAAATGAAACGACACCTCCGCATTGTATCCTGATTCGCGACTTTTATTTCAATTTAAAATGTTGCTAGAAACCATAAAATGTGTTAAATTACCTATTACGGGAAGTATAAAAATAGAAACACAGCAAAACTGCTTATCAATACTTAATATTTATAGTTCAAATATACCTAAGCATTGTTATCTATCTCGATCAAACCTTCGTACTGGTATTAGTCTCAATATCAAAAGAATAAAATCACAAACAGCCAAAAATAAAACGTTTATTTATAAAAAAATCCTATAAACCTGTGCCAAAGGTACGTACAAATGGAGCGTACCGAATATGATTAATATAATTCGCACGAGTAGGTAAATTCGTTCAAATTGTTATAATTTTTAAATTGACAAATACTTACGAAAGCAAAAAAAGTGTTTACTAATGGAAAATCAATTTCTGGCAACAATTTCGTATAAATGACATTACCTTCTCTCTGCTCTTTTTTTCTCCCAAACGAGGGCTTATACGTATAATCCATCTTTAAAAAAAAAAAAAACTTCATATGATTTAAAAATCTTCCCCAATTCTTCACAATGGGATATTTATCTTCTTAAATCTTTTTACAACGTTTCATTTTGAAAAATAGTATTTATCGAAAACCCTTTTCAATAGTTGAAAATAGAGTTGGTATTTGGAAAAAAAAGTCATATCGCGTTTTTGCTACATAGTTGTCGAGTTGCGGTGAAAGATAAGAAATGAAAAGTTGCGCAAACTTTCGACTCGAGATATTCGCCAACTACGCGATCCGCTTCGATAAAGAAATTTCGGCCCTATACCAATCGAGGAAATTTCCTTTCGTATTGACTTAAATTAATTAAATCGTAATTTATGCGAATTTCACCCTTAATCGGTTGGAACGGCAAATTGGTCTATTTCGAATTGTCACCGCAATAGCTTCAAACTAATGAAAAAATTCAAACTCCAGATAAGCTCCCAGTTTTCTTTCATTCGACTAATAAACTCTTATAAAATATAGAAACATTTCCCCGTGTATAAAAAATTCTAACCTGAAATCGTCAAAATTTCGCATTGTTTACGATAACACTTTAATCAACGAACTTCGATTTAGTCGATTTCGACTCCAATCCCATTAATATTTTGCACTCCGACATCGAATCATTTTAATGAACCGGCTCTTATTAAAAATTACCGCAGAGTTGTCTCGTCTAAAGCGAATATTTTTCCTCCAAGATGTACGCGAATTTATGTAATTAAAAATTCGTCCGCGATAAGAACGTTTCTTTTCGTTTCTTTCAAATATGGCGAATTGTATTGAACTTGACTGTATTTTGTACCGCTTTAAAAACTGCTCCATCTTCTTATTATATTTCCTTTAAAAATTTCCCTTAGTCTTGATAAGTAGGAAAACAATTTGTTTAAAAAGCAGATTTCAAAAATATTTTTGGATTACATCTCATTAAATTATGAATTCAACGCGGTGTTTCTTTGTGTAAGAAAAAAAAAACGTAACAGCCATTTTAGAATTTTTAAAAATGCCATTTTAATTTAGTTGAAAGGAACTTCCTTATGTATATTTTTTTAATTTTTTTTTTTCGCTACAAAAAAATATATATAATCATTGAATATTCTTTACAATTAGATGTATAGTAAGATTTTTTTTTCCTGTGACTTGGAAAAAAGAAGGTACACGGTACAAGTTGAAGTGTTTTACGAAATAACCATTCTTCTTTTTCGCTTATTATAGGCGAAAAAAAAAATGAAATATTTAATTTCGTTGTTATTTAAGAATTTAAGTTTCTGTTTTAATTATAAATTCGCGTGTTTCTTTTTTTATTTCCGAATAATATTTCGCTCGAGAGGAGGTACCTGGGTAATTTGCGAGAGGAAAAATTATATGGTGAAAACTTTGTCTGTTATGAGTTAGCAATTATGAGCCATTCTCATATTCATATATTCGCAGAACGACAATTAATAACATTAGCAGAACGAAATGTGCAACTGTGCGGCTATTAGGTGGTAAATATGCTTAGCTGACTTTTCTTGGTGGCTTTTTGAAAGCATTCATTCGTGCTAAATTAGTTTAGCGGTCAAGACGACTTAGCTTTAATGAAAGAACTTGACAACAAAAGGCTAATAATTTCTATTCATCAGGAATACAGGTCTCTTGGCCGGAGAATTCATTAAATGTGGTGTTCAACGTAGGATCTAAGTGCATAGAGAACGAGGGCGGGCAGGGAGAAAGGAAGAGCAATATGAATAAAAAATTCACATCATTTTACATTTTCGGTGTTTTTATTGTTATAAAAGGTTTAAAAAAGAAATGTGAAAATTTATTTATAATGAGACGTTAGAAGATACAGAGAAAGTATGAGAGGCTTGTGTTTTTTTAGGCGGATTCGCTTGTCATGTGCCAAGTTAACGCCATCATAGTGTCACAATATTATTTGTTTGTCATTCACCTAACAACTACAATTCTGGCTGGCTTGTTCAATAATAACATGGGTTAATATTTTATAATATTCGACATGCTCTCTTATTATGTTATATAATCTTTGCGCTAAACCTTATTCGAGGATTGTTTTAGTTTCTCGCTGTATAAGAAGATGGTTTTTTTTTGGAAAAATTATAATACGTTTTTTCAAGCTTTTTGAATGTGGGAATTTTTTTTGCAAACGTTGCATGACTTTTGAATTGAATTTTTCGCGATATTGCGAAATTAAAGTACCAATTTTTTAAATTCAGAGTGAACGATAAGCTTTTGCTCAGGGCCGGCATCTTTTGATTTTTTCAAGTGTTGCAAACGATGTGGTTAAATAGGCCCGCAGCACCG
>FIZU01002919.1:0-15083 GCA_900064475.1 Pseudococcus longispinus
TTCCAAAAATCACCCTTGATACTGTCTACCATCCTTGCAAGTTTGAAAAAATTCGGTTGAAAACTGCCAAAAATATAAATTTTTAACGAAAATCCACATTTAACCCCCCCCCCGGGGTTAGGGTTGATATATTGAGCTGAAAATTTTGTCATGGGGGTTTTAGACCATAAGGACCAAATTCCACAGGATAATTTAAAATTCGGTGCTCAGTGCCAAATCACCCCATAAACCCGGTTACGCTCTTTTAAAGGGAACAACTCTCTGAGAATGATCAATTGATCACTCGAAACTTAGTATATAAAACCTACATAATTCATCATTATTCGAATTTTTGAAACTTCTAAACGACAAGGAAACCATGCATCGGCGTAATATGCGTAACCTTTACGAATGAAATTTGCGTATACGTTTTCCTATACTTTCCATCGACAATAGATCGGTATCGAATTGGTGAAAAAAAGTACGCGACGCGCGGATACGGCGCCAACGGCCGAATTACAATGTAACGAGGTCATTGTCAAATAAAAAGCACGTATGTACCTCCTCGTCACATTTACCTAACGGCCTGACACTCTGTGCACATCTACATACGTACTACGTACTACGTAGGTACACATACGAGAGAAAGTACAAAGAGAAAACTCGTATTTAAATTTTCCTCAGATGGCCTCGCTTTCGTCGTATACTCATATTTTAGTCCAACTTGAACCATCGCGACACGATACCACCTCTAAATCCAAATAATCGCGTACACAGCCACACACCATAAGGGTTGCCAAATATCAAACCTTTTCACAAAGGTGACCTCTTCACACGCGTGGGTGTAGTGTACTGTTCGGGTAAGGCGCGAACAGCTGTTCGATAAGAGCCCTTGGCGAAATGAAAAATCGCTCGCACATATATTCTTCCATCGTACAATTACTGTCGCGTTTTTCGTCCGTTCAGCACCACTCATGACGTCATCATCTTTCGCTTACACTTTATTGGCGCGCGTGATGTTTTCCTGACAACCCTTGCCTCTTTTTTTTTTCCCCGATACGAGAGCGAGAATTCGCTGGCTGGTCGATGGTGACTGTACGCTTTAGTGCACGATATTACAGCAATTGCAACCCTTGGTTCGGGTACGTATGTGTGCGTGGTTTTTTATTAAGTATTACTCCGTCAACGACCTAAGACCAAAGAGTACTTACCAAATTGTACGTGATACGGGAGCCGCCGTTGCCGTATTCGCGACCTATATGCAAAACCAATGTGCATCTACTGCAATATTGATTTTTTTTTCAGGTCGTTCGACAGTCGTAAAGACAGCGGAAGCGACCCATCTGGGTAGAAGATACTGCAATGCGCGTCGAACTTGGATACATGTGTAGTTTGGTCTAATTATTTTGTATGAGGAAATTCGTTGCGAGGAAATTCTTTCCTTTTAAGCTTGAGACTAAATAATTCTAAGGGTTTGAAAAACATATTTAAAATTTGTCAAAATTCACTGAAAATTGAAACTGGAGTTCACCTCTGCCATCACCCCCTCCCCTCTACCATCGAGTATTTTTATCAAAATTTAAATACTACTGATTCCCAACTCACTTTGTAAGTAATTGAAATACAAAAATATCAAACAAAAGCAATGGAACATCGAATTAGAGTGAAATCAGAATATGGATAACACCGAATTATTTTTCATAATTTAATCTCGATTTTTCAATGGTCTTGTTTTCAATTTTTCAATTTCTCAAACTTTTTTTTTTAATTTTTAGTTCACATTTTTTTTAGAAATTTTTGAATTAGTTTTGATAGGAAAGGTTTCAAAAAGTTTATTTTTGCATACAGGGTGGCTCATTTATAAGGTCGATGGTTTTGAAAAAAAAAAAACAAAAAAAACACTGACTGCAAAAATCTTGAAAACTACTATAAGCCCTCTAAAAAAAAACTAATAGGTCATCAATTTCAAGCTCTACAATTTCCTTCCCTTGAATTTTTTTCGTAGCAACCTTAGTTTGGCCAGAAAATCCATATTTAAGGGGAAATTTACAAAGCATATATCTTTATTACTTCATTTTCAAAACCAAACATGGTGCTATGAAAAAAAATACAAGGGATGAAAATTATCGAGCTTGAAATTCTCTTTTTCCTAAGAGCTATAAATTTTTTTCTAGGGGGCTTGGTTTTCGAGATTTTTGCAGCCAACTGTTATTTTTTTTCATTTTCAAAATCACAGGTCTTATAAATGAGCCACCAGTTATGCCTTTATTTTTTTTATAAATTTTATCAAGATTAATTTTTCAAAGCTTTCAATTTGTTTCAAATTTTTATTCAATTTTTTTTGATTTTTATTCAAAATTTTTTCAAATTGTCGTTAAAACTTTTTTACAGTTTTTTAAAATTTGAAAAAAATCCGATTTTTTTTCAAGTTAGTCAATTTTCTTTCACAGAAGTACATCTAATTAAACTGGTGAACTTTGAAAACACATATTTTCACATACTACATCCAAAAAAATGACTGAATAGTTGAAAAAACGAAGAAACATAAATTTTTGAATGTACACTTCTGCAAAAAAATTTTTGTCCTCAATAAATTTCCTTGTCTCGATAATATGACGAATATTTTTTAAATTTCACATGAAAACACATTTTTTTCTTGCCAAGAGGCAACCCCCCCTCACCCTTTCTTGCTAAAACAGCAATTTTCCCTGAATTAAAAAAACATCAGATATTTATTCATTTTTAGGTTTAAAAACAAAACATTTTAACGAAAAAAACACCTATTCTTAGTTTGCCCTACTTACAAATTTTACGTAAACTTTTCTAAACTTCGCCTAAATAAAAATTTATTAAGGTTCAATTTATTTTCCAATGACTAAAATTCTTGTTAATTTTGTAATAGATTATAGTGACTATTGATACATTTTCATTCAATTTTTTTAGATATCAATTAATAATTTTTACTAAAAAAAGTTTTATTCTTTTTTAATTAATTTTTTTTCTTTTTTTTCATAGGTAGGGAAATTTGTTCAAAAGCTCATTTTGATTTTATTAATTAATTTTTTCCAAAGATCATTCAATCAAATTTATTTGAAAATTTAAATCAAATTTTTCAAGTTAATTTTTTGATTTTTTCTTCAAATTTGAACTCTTATTTCAAAATTTATTTCGAACATTGGATTAAATTTTAGTTTCATCGATTTCTATTCAATTCATGTTACACTCAGTTTGAATTTTGCATCCACTTTTTGAAAAAAATTTAGAATAAAATTTTTTCTTATTCATTTTTTTCAACTTTTATCAACTTTTTACACATATGAGTTGAAATTTTTTCAAAACATTCAACTTTATACATTGAACTTTTTTATAATTATAGCAATTTTACTTCCTTCAAAAATTATCTATATCATATTTTTTATTGTATTTTTTTGAAATTATACTTCTCAGTTTTTCAAAATTTAATTTTTTTTTCAAATCATGCGCAAGTAGTAACAGTTATTAATGCCGTTACGGACGAACCGAATTCTCTTTGATTATAAAAATATTACAGCAAAAATCATCGTTTCTTGTCATTTTTCATTTTCTAAACCAAACTGTCATTTTTTGGTCTAAATTGCCATTTCAAGGTAAAAATCGTTATTTTTTGTAAAAAATTGTCATTTTTGGTCAAAACCTCCGTTTTTCATCAATTGTTTTTTTTTATCCAAATCGTGAGTTTTTGGTCAAAATTGTCATTTTTGACCAAAATTGTCATTTTCGGTCAAAATTGTCATTTTTGGTCAAAATCGTCATTCTGGGTCAAAATTGTCATTTTTGGTCAAAATCGTCATTCTGGGTCAAAATTGTCATTTTTGGTCGAAATTGTCATTTTTGGTCAAAATCGTCATTCTGTGTCAAAATTGTCATTTTTGGTCAGAATTGTCATTTTTGGTCAAAATTGTCATTTTCGGTCAAAATTGTCATTTCAAGGTGAAAATGGTCATTTTTGGTCAAAATTGTCATTTAAGGTAAAAATCGTAATTTTGGTCAAAATTGTCATTTTTAGTCAAAATTGTTATTCTGGGTCAAAATGGTCATTTTTGGTCAAAATTGTCGTTTCAAGGTAAAAATCATCATTTTTGGTCAAAATTGTCATATTTCAAGGTAAAAATGGTAATTTTTGGTCAAAGACATTTTTGGTCAAAATTATTATTTTTGACCGAAATTGTTATTTTTGGTCGAAATTGTCATTTTTGATCAAAATTGCCATTTTTGGTCAAAATTGTCATTCTGTGTCAAAATTGTCATTTTTGGTCAGAATTGTCATTTTTGGTCAAAATTGTCATTTTTGGTCAAAATTGTCATTTCAAGGTGAAAATGGTAATTTTGGTCAAAATTGTCATATTAAGGTGAAAATTGTAAGTTTTGGTCAAAATTGTCATTTCAAAGGTCAAAATTGTCATTTCAAGGTAAAAATCATCATTTTTGGTCAAAATTGTCATTTTTCATTCGTTTGTCATTTTTTTGTTTTTGTCTAACTTGTGAATATTTTATTCAAAATTGTCATTTAAAGGTAAAAAACATTTTTTTTGATCATTTTAACACGCAGATACGTCATGGATTTCCTGGCAAAAAGTCTAAAAGTCACCGTTTTATAAAGTTTTGCAAAATGTCTAAAAGTCATTTTGGGCTTTTTTAAAGATGTTACCAACATAAAGTCTGACAAAAAGTCTAAAAGTCACGGAAAATATCAGCATTACGGACAGATGGACAAATGGATACGTCGTGGATTTTATTAATATGGATCTTTTATAATAAAATTTCTTTAATGTTTTAAAAATTATTGTAATTACTCAGATATTTTTTTTTCAAAATTCAATTGAAAACTGTTCCACTTTATTACTTCCAATTTTTTAAAACTTTATCCAAGAATTGTTAAATCTAATTTTAAAAAATGTTATTTCAATTTTTTTTTTCGATTTTTTCAAAAAATTTCCCTTATTTTGATTTTAAATAGATATTAAAAAAATGTATACACTTTCAACCTCTCAATTTAAACCAATTCAACTTTTCAAAATTATGATTAAAATTTTTTTCAATTTCATTTTTCACACTTTTTGTAATTTTTTTTTAATTTTCCACAAAAATTTCGGAAAAATTCCAGTAATTTTTTCAATTTTTTTGTTTTTATTCAATTCTTTCAAAAATTCTGTTTCGAATTTTATTCAAACTCTTTTTCATTTCAAATTTTTCAATTTTCGTCAGAAAAGTGAATTTTAAGCAAAAAACATAGAAGTACAACAGGTAAAGTTTCCAACTTCGAACGCAATTTGCTTTTGGAATGCATAATGAATAATTGAACAAAGGTACCCTACGATAGAAGAAACCATAAATTATGGTTCAATCTGCGAAACCTATCCCAATTTTCGATCTACTTTGCCATTCAGCTTCAACTTTTGAAAATATAAACAAAATTCCATCTACCTACATCAATAAATCATACGAGTATCTACCTATGGCTTCAATTTCATACGTTTTTTTTACCTATAACTAATCTGTAATCTAACCACACATACCAGGAAATAATCATCTTCTACGAGTATATAGTTCTAATATATATGACACGAATCAACACCAGTAATATCTTTCTCGCAACTTGGAACCACATTACACAATATTTACTCAAGTCGACAGATTTACCAGCATATTTTTCCCCATTCATTTATCTGTCATATACGATATCACGAGACTCGTTTAAATGCATGTACCCACACGACTATTTTGTATACTTATCGGGTATCTATACTTTACCTACGATGTACACAGTACCTACATATGTACACTATGTATCTACGCTATAATGTATGTATACAATGTTACAGTTATTTTCCTAGGTGTGGTACGTATAGGCTTCGTATATGCATAAAATTTACTCCCAACACGCACAAATCTCTCTAATAATCCTTCCAAAAGAGTTAACATTGTCCGGAGCCGTACATCGTATGGTCGTGTAAACCGCCGCATCTACTTTCATAATCCCGATTCGATGATGTGTATACCGCTGTTTTATCCTCACTAGCTACATAGGTTAGATACCTTTACATTGAATAAATTATTAACTCTTGGCTTCGCCCATCCCAAATCTATGAATTTTTAACATTTGATAAGCTTCGTATACACTTACATAGCCGCAATCTAGCAACCGAAAAGAACACCCGTTATCGATGTAATTGTCCTCGATGGTCGCGTGACTATAAAAAAAAATATGCCTATGATATCTAATATATGCATATAACGCAGCAATGGTACAAACTACATAAATGATCAAAGATGATACCCAGACGATCTTCGTATAAACTCTGAGGAGCAATTACGTACGATAACTTCGACATTTGCGCGCAGAATTGCAAAATATACACTTATTCCGGAGTAAATACCTCATCTAGTCGCATGTATACAAATAAGTTTTAGCTAAACGAGCGTGAAATCAAAGTATTCACGGTAGAATAATCGAGTTCTTCGCCATCGTACATATATAGTTCTCTCGTTGAAAGCGCGAAAATACCTCATTAAAATTTTCTGTCGAATTGTTCACGTTGGTCGCGTATTATATATGATGTTTTCATCGTCTCGAGAAAAAAAAAGCAAGGAAAAAACACACAACGAAATACATACTTCTATTGCGACGTGTATTTCAAAAGAAACACCTTCGCGTAAATAGTCTTTTTTTTGAAGAAAGAAGTACCTCGAGTTGAATGACTTCGGCGGCGGTTTTTTTTTTTTCGAAATACTCGTATAATGAAAAACGCCGCACGAATGGTAATGATTTTTTTCCCCAAATTGAAATCGAGTTTGTTTTTTCAATGAAGAGTGGGAGTGGTTGTATACATAGTTCGCGTGTCGCTTGTTTTTATGAATGAATCAGCTCGCTCGAATGTATTAAAGCGGAATTACTTGAAAATTCTGTCGAAATATTGGATTTTTTTTATCATTTTGAAAGGGACGTTATGTTTGAAAGGGTAACAAAAAATATTTTTTCATAAATCATATTTGCCAGCTCGTTAGATAAAAAGTTACAGTATTTACCCACAAATCATGGCATGGCAAATTGATGATGAAACTGGTGAAGTTTGAAATGACATATTTTCCAGTCTTAATTCGGGCAAAAAAAAATATTTCAATAAAAAAAGCAATATTTACATATTTCAACCAAAGTTTCAATAATTATTTGAAAAATAAATTTTAGTTTATTAGCCTAACTTCTGATTTCGTTGCTTTTTTAAAACTGTATATTTTTGAGATTGAAAAATGGCAATATTGGAGATTCAGTCTTTTCAAAAATTTTTATAGGGAAAATCGGAACACTCATTATTTTTACTGCCTACTCAAAGGAGTGTTCCAACTAGTCTCAACCTCCCCCCCCCCCCCCTTTGATGACTGGAATATTTGAGAAATGATGAAATTTAAGTTTTTGAATGCCCTTTTCAGAGAAATTTGGACAAAATAATGGGAACTTTTTAGAACTTGACATAAAATCGTATTTTTTTTCCTCACCAATTTGCCCAATTAGAGTGATCGTTATTTTCGAAATTTTCAAAAAAATTCGGGATCTCCACTCCCCCTCAACTGATCCCACATACCTAACTATGAAGAAAATGATTCCCTATTTTTTGTTCTTTCCCAAATGAATTTTAAGTGGTGTCGCGAGCTCCTCTTTTTTGAAAAAATTTTTAAAAATACAATTTTTTAATTTTTAACAAATTTTAAACAAAATGGTCACAACGTAGGCCCAACAAAACTATTTTCGGCGATTTTTCATATTTACCTCCATTTTCAATATATTTTCTTCATTTTTGATAGTTTTTGAAAATATCTCAAGGGTAGGTACCAATGTACCATAATTATGAAAAATCGCCATAAACGGGGATTTTGGGTAAAAATGTGTGTGTTGAAAGACCATTTTAGTTGCAAAAAAAATTTTTCATTTATTTTTTTTGGATGTGTTTTAAAAATCACGAAAAATACCAAAAATTGTAATTTTTCAATGCCTCCTAAAAACAGGGGGGGGGGGGGTAAATGTGAAAAATCACCGAAAATGGATTTGTTAGTTGAAAGTACCTACGGTTTGACCATCTTGCTTCAAATTTTAAAGAAATTAAAAAAGTGAATTTTTTTTAAAGTTGGGGGGGGGGAGGGTCACGGCATCACTCAAAATTCAGTTAGGGAAAAAATGAAAAAATAGAGAATTGTTTTCTCTACATATGCAACCAATTTATCGAGGGGGGACCCGAAAAAATTTCCAAAATAAGTACCACCTCTACCCCCATCCCCCATAAATTTCTGCCCTATTTCGACTCTAACTGCAATTTTTTCATTGGATTTTCGAGATTTAAAACAAATATTTCAACAGAATTTTATTTTTGGTTCGATATCTCTCATAATGTGTGGGGGGAGGGGGAGGGGGTGGTAGTTGCGCTACGTTTTGTTACCCTCGATGACTTTTGGACTTGAAAATTTCAGATTGTAACAGAGACTCAAACTGAAACATTGTAAAAATTATAAAAAATTTTATAATAACTTAAAATGTGAATAAATGAGTCAAAACATCATGAAAATGTATGAAAACCTTGTTGAATTGGGTAAAAATTTCATAAAAATCAGCGCAAATATTGTAGAAAGTATCAAAAAATTATGGAATTATTGAAAACTCCATAAAAATTTATGAGAATATCGCAGAAATGAGAAAAAAACCATGAAAATTGCCAAAAATCTTGTATAAGGTGTTGAAATTTTCATGAAAATTGTTTGAAAAATAATGAATAAAAAGATCAAAAAATCATGAAAATCGTCGAAAATGTTTCAATTGTCGAAATTTTCTCAAAAATCAGAAAAAATATTGTGAAAATATCAAAAAAATTGAGAAAGTCGTTGTAAATTTCGTATAAACTTTTGGAATTTACACAGAATTTCCCAAAATTTCAACGATTTTTTTTTACAATTTTTGCAACATTTTTTCTGATTTTTATAAAAATTTGTAAATTTTTTAACGTTTATTATGACATTTCAATTACTTTTACATCACTTTTCAAATATTAAAATATTTTTAAATTTCGACGAATTTTTTGATATTTTTCAAACCTTTTTAACGAAGTTTTTACTGATTTTTATGAAAATTCAACGAAAGGGTATAGCCGGATGAGCATGGTGTTTGGGCCCCCGACACCGATTTTGACGAAACCTGTGCCAAAAGGTCAACCATAATGAGAAAAATTTTAGACTCCTGGCGCAATTATTTTTTTGAGGGGATGTGGTTTAGTCTTAATTTTCTAGTTTTTCGCCAAATGCAGATAGAAATGTCACGTTTTCTCTAATAAATTTTATGGGGTCAGAGGAACCCCAAAATTTAAAAAAAAAATTTTCGGGTCATTTTTCACTGAGTTATAGCTTTTCAAAAACTTTGAGCCGATGTTGCACCAACTGAAAGCTTTTGAAATTAATGTGGTAAAATTACGACTAATTAATACTTTTTTGAAAAAAAATGGCGACTGTACCTCTGAAACTTTTTTACAAAATGGCGACTCAAAGTTTTTAAAAAGCCATAACTGAGTGAAAAATGACCCGAAAATTTTGAAAATTTTTTTTGAGGTTCCTCTGATCCCCTAGA
Source organism: Pseudococcus longispinus (assembly GCA_900064475.1). Classification (NCBI taxonomy): domain Eukaryota; kingdom Metazoa; phylum Arthropoda; class Insecta; order Hemiptera; family Pseudococcidae; genus Pseudococcus; species Pseudococcus longispinus. Next base: position 9,623 of record FIZU01002919.1, read on the forward strand.
ATTTATTAGAAAAGACGCGACATTTCTATCTGCATTTGGCGAAAAACTAGAAAATCAAGACTAAAAACCATATTTTGTCCCCTCCCCCAAAATAATTGCGCTAGGGGTCCATAATTTTTGTCAAAATTTTTTCTCATCGTGGTTGACTTTTTGGCACGATTTTCACGATTTTTGTAACATTTCTACAATATCATAGGTAATTTTTTTTTAATCAATTTTTGTGAAAATTTTGACAATTTGAACAATATTTTCGACGACTTTCATGAGTTTTATACAGTATTTACTTTCTTTTTTTTACAGATTTTTGAGAATTTTTTTTTATTTTTGATCATGTTTTCGATAATTTTCTTGATTTTTTAGCCATTTTTTCCAAATCTGTGAAATCTCATCAATTTTTGTAATCAATTCGTAATTTTTGTACCACTTCTACTATATTTTTACCAACTTTTATAACTATTCAACAACTTTTACAAAATTTACAACAACTTGCAAGATTTATTGACCATTTTTGAAAATTTCAGATAATTTCCATTAAAATTTTTGAAGTTCTTAGGAAATTTAAACCACTTCTGTAACATCGAATTGATAATTTTCACTTTTCGGTCTTTCCAATAAATTCAAATAAAAAAAAATCCCCCTTGACAAATGCAAAAAATTATCCCAATTTTAGGGTGGCTGCTGGAATCACTGCATTCAAAATATCAACCAATTCCAACAAAAAAATCTGATGGAATCTTTAAATTTTTCTCAACGATGCCATTTATTCGTCAGTTCTTGTTTGGTACGTCTAAATGCCTTCAAATTCTCTGACTTTGAACAAAAAAAAATCCGAATGCGAAAAGTTCTTCTTCAGGTCAGCCCTTGATACACTTCGGAACCCCCATGAGAAAACCCCGCACCACCGGTAATTTCAAAACTGCAATAAAAATTCCATAAATTTATACGTAGGCGAGAATTTCATAGTTGATAATTATACAAGGCACCAGGCGGTTCTAAACGACTTCCCACGTATTCGCGAAATTTTCCAAACTCTCCTTCGGCCTTAAGCTGTCCCACGTGAACGTTTTGGAAACTCTTGAGGCGCGAAAGTTTGTCGAGGAAATTTGAAGGAACCAGGATTAGCAACGTTTAATGTGTTTCGCCGCACTTTAATTGCTTAATCGTTTAGCATTTACGAATACAAACGGTATACATGTATTTTTGCGATGAACTTTATATTCGTCTCGTGGCTATTTTTCATTTCCGGAGCGAATTGAAAACTTTCGCATATTTTCTCCACGGACTGGGACCCTTCCTTAGTTGAGATAATATCGAGTCGTTATAAAAGCACAGAATTGTAATCACTCGCTATTTCATCTGAACGAAATATGGAACTATATTATAATATCTTCGGTTGTTTGAAAATTAAAATCGTCGCTGTTTCAGTCGAATACAAAAAACTGGCAAAATGGAAAGAAAAAATATCAAAAGGAGAGAATCAGTCTAGAAGCTTTGAACTTTTAAAATGGGGGTACTAAACGTCCCTACAGATAATCCATCTCAAGACGTAATTAAAAGCAAACAACCCAAAGCGAGCAAATCGAACAGCTGAACACGTCTTTTCGAGACAACTCCCTCGTATACGAATTTAAAACCCATCCGAATACTTTTTACAACCAAATGGCAGGTTGGCATTTCTAGTCGTAAAATCCTCGCGAGACCGTCGAATCGAGACGACCAGGTACCTACCTACGTATATCTTACCAACAGATAATACGTAATTACGGCAGTAAAAAAAGATAGGTAATTTCGAATCACGACTAAGACGAAGTCAACGACAACCGCGTTTTTACTTAGGCAGCATGAAAGATCAACGACCTCGAGTTAAAATCCTTGACTGAAAAATAAAATACGCGCTCCACTAGCTCGCTAGCGGTGCATGCGAAATTAACAAGCTACATCGCGAGTAATTTTATATGCAAAGGCAATAAACTACTTATTAGAATGATCAAAGGACGAAGCAGCTAACGATTTCACCTCATCTAGTTCGAAATTTCAACCAAACCATCGAGTAAATCACGAATTCGAAATTTGGCGCCAAAACTAGCGCTTCGATCGATCACACGATTAATTAAAAATTAAACCAAGATTCGTCCACACAGCGCAATCCATTCGTTCATCGACTTGTGTAACATATCCGTGGATTCATTGACCGATGATCCAAAGAGTAAAAAAAATAGTCGGACGACAACCAGTCTGTACTCTCATCCCCACATACCTCTTCCTTTTCCGCGATATATTCATTGATGCGCGAAATATTATTTTTAACCAGGCCGACGTTGCATGGTACTTTCTTACATACGAATTTTAGTACATTTCGACTTCGGGGCAAACCGAGTGAAAAAAACACGAGCTAAACCAGTTTATTGCATAATGTACAAGTTTCATCGACCCGATTGCTTCGGCCAATTAACGCTTTTATAAATGCGAATTTTTAGTGTCGATGAAATTGACGACTTTAAATGCAGACATTTTATACCTATATCAAGATGGCACGTGCGTTCCAAGATGATAAACATATGCATCTATCTATTCGTATGATTCTGTGCGGATACGAGTTCAATGAGGAAGGACTTTTTGGCCAGTTGACAAAACAAACACACTAAAACTAATACTTATAGGTACTTATGAATGTGTTCTTAAAAAAAAATGAAAGCCTTTAAAATATTATTAATAAAAAATAGAAGTAAAAAGGATGGAAAAAAACGCGAAGGCGGTCGAATCGGTCGCCAAATTTCGACAAAGATATAAATAAAAATTTTCAACGTGTCAGGTCAACCGTAATGACAAAAATCTATACAATGTGCTCGTAAAATTACGCTAACTTTCGGTACGAATTTTTTCCAAGTTCGTTTATCGGATGATTTACGAGCATCATTTACCTAATTGGGGGGATTCCTGGGAGTGAAATTTTACAGCGGAGGGTTTTTATAACGAAAACAGACTCTAATTGGAAATTTAGTAGGATCAAGTTTTAGATTTTTCAACCAAAATGAAAACTTTTGCAAACAATTTAAACAGAAGCAACAAATTTTAGCATTTTTTTAAATAAGGTTGGTAATTTGGATTTTTATGACGTCATTTTAAACGTAAAAAAATGAATTTTTGAGTCAGGCATCGCGTTTTGAATTTTTTCACGTTATAAAAAAAAGTGTAAAGTAAAAATACGCGAAAGTATTTTATAATTGTTTTTCCAGCTTAGTACGTTCGATAACACTCGGCTAATTAAAATTATCATTAGGATGGTATTTTGACGAGCCTTTTAAGAAAACTTGGGTCATTTTTTACAGCGTTCTGCTCTCAAGTACCTAATTATAGTTTCTTAAACGAAATTTCGAGAATTGTGCCTGTACTTATGCCATTGTGTTTTCAAGCTTTTTATCTCGAAGGTCGCCAGAGTTTTCCATTTTCGCGAATTCTTTGTTGGAACGAGAGAGATTTTCAAGGTTTTAGAATATTTAAGGAGGGGGTTTGTCGAAAAATGAGTTCGGATTTGAAATTAGTTCATTAGCAGTGGTGGGTCGATAACGAAATGTAACGTAATATTTGTATTTTGAATTTTGAATTTTAAAAATACTGGTGTTTTTGAGAATTTTGTGAGAAGGAGGGGGGGGGGGGGTCAACTTGAAAAATATACTTATACATAGAGCATAACTGAAAATATATATTTGAAAAAATGTTATCTACACAATTTTTATGGTTTAGTAACGTGGTCTCCTTGGTTCCTTCACCATCCAAAAAATCATTTAAAAACGAAAATCATTTCATTTCTTATTTTGGCAAGTAAAAAGTAAGAAATAAAAAAACAAAAAAATTATTCAAAATAGAAATCTAATCGAAAATTATTTTAACGATTTTAATTTCAGTTTTCTATTTGTACTGAACGTTGAAAAAGTTCAGCCTTCAATTTTGAAACTTTCATGCAATGATTTTTGACATCCTGAATTGTTGACTTGAAAAAAAAAATTAAAAAATTTCTCATTTTTCTTATTTTGTGATCTGTCAAAAGTGGAAAATCTGCATAAAAAGAATACGATAAACAACATTTTTCATCACTTTTTCAATAATTGAGTCCATCTCTCCATCTAAAAATACGTCCCACAGTAAAAAAAAAAAAAAAAAAAATGGAAAATCATGAAAAATTCAAAATTTTTGGTCAAAGCACATCTCTTAATTTAAAAATATTTAACTTTTGATCCTGGTAAAAATAATCGTTCAAAATGTCGCTAAAATTGCTCAAACTTTCACAAAAATTGGTGAAAACATCACACAAAAGGGAAGAAAATCGTAAAAAGTGTTGAAAATCTCGTAAAAATTACTGAAAAAATGTAATAAAAATGAGAAAAACATAAAAATTATAAAATTTTCAACCGAAAAAAACCCAGAAAAATTATAGAAAATGTTGCAAAAATTGTTCAAAAATTTACAACTATCTTTGAAAAAATGTACAACTCTGGACCCTTGGATTAGAAAAAAAACATTAAAATTCAACGATTATTCTAAGTACTTATTTAAATAGGCATGTTTTCTACGAAAAAAAGTACACTAAGTATTTCGAAAAGTTTCGATTTTCAATTACATATTAGACTTTTTGATCTTCATGTCTAATCCCAGCTCCAAATGAATGTAAAAAAAAAAGAAACTGAAAAAGTCCAATTTTGGTAATTTTGAATGACAATTAATGTATTATCAAGTAAAAATGGAACAGGCTGGCTCACCTGGAAAATCACTGGTTTTGAAAAAAAAAAAACGTTGATTGCAAAAATTTTGAAAACCAAGCCTCCTAGAAAAAAACTAATCGCTTGTAGCAAAAAAAAATTTCAAGCTCTACAATTTTGATTCTTAGCATTTTTTTCGTAGGAACCTTAGTTTGATCAGAAAATTCATGTTTATAAGATTTTTTTTTTCATTTTCAAAAACAACGACTTTGTATGTGAGATGGCTCTGGTGTGGTAAGGGGGTCAATCAGCCTGTGGTCGAATTTCAAATATTTTTTTCTGGGCTCCCGATTTGTTACGGTAAAAGATGATTTTAGAGCTTATGCGAAATCCTTGAGCTCAAACCCCCGGGGACTGCAGCCCCCAAATGATATGATTTTAAGCTAAAAAATTTTATCTCCGCGAGTTTTCAACCGATTTTCACCAAACTTGATATATATGTACAGGTACTCAAAGGGTAATGTTCTAAAAATTGAAAAAAAAAATTCGACCCCTACAATGACCTTGAAATTGACCTTGAAAACTTCAAATTGCCGTGAGAAGCACAGTTTTGGTGCGAGCACCGTGCAATTTTTTTTTCTCTCGTTTTCCAGACTTTTTTTACACTCCTCAGGTTTTTTTTTTGATTTTTGTCAGGGAGGGGCCATGCCTAAATCTTCAAAAAACCGATTTTTTAAAACGTTTTCCTCCCTCAACTAGGTCAT
>FIZU01002937.1:0-20623 GCA_900064475.1 Pseudococcus longispinus
AAAAATTTCCCATGCAATTTCAATTTTTTTCGTGAAGACCCCCCCCCCCCTTGATGGCCTGTCTGGCTACGCCACTGGTATCAAATCCTCAATATTACTTAAAAGGTAGAAAAATTGGGAAAATTGGGTAAACAGGGTGTTTACAAGTTGTTTTTTTGAAAATCATTGACTTTTCGCTGACCTTTCCTAGACCTTTTTCAATTTTTGTTTAAATGTTGATATACATCCATCATTTTAACAAAATTTTGTTCAGATGAACATCCTCACATTCTCATTTGTCACGAGAAAAAAATTTCAAAGCTAACATTGAATGTTTTTCTTTCCTAAAATTTTTTTGTAAATTTACAAATATTAAAAAAAAAATTTAATTCATAAAATTATAACCAAATTCGAATTTTTTCCAATAAAAAGTCAAAAAAACTTGACCTCAACAGTGAAATCATCGACTTTTTCATGATTTCCTTGACCCCCTTTTTGAAATCATTACTTTTTCTTTGGCTTCCCTGACTTCACTGACCTATAGATACCCTGGTAAATTGGACAAAAGTTGGAAAAATTGGTCAACAGTTGGAAAATGTTAGCAAAATTTGAGAAAAATTTGTGAACTTTTCAAAATACATGGAAAATGGCATAAATGTATAAAAAATTTCGCTCTCACTTTGCTCGAGGTCATTATGAATATATTATTTTGAACGAAGTAAGGGATACATTTTTAAACTTTATATTAAATCGCTTTTTTCTTGCCACCCTCCTTCGTTCGAGCTCAATGTAAATCAGGGTTGGCACAGAGAATAATTCTCATTGATAATTTCCTCAACGAGCACGAGCATTTTCGAGAATATTCTTTGGAAGAAAATGTTGAGAATATTCTCCTTTTTTTTGCTTTTAAGCGATTTTTACGAGATTTTTGACAGTTTTCGTGATTTTTTTGACTATTTTTACAAAATTTTCGACGATTTCAATGGATTTTGAGATTTTTTTCAACAACGTTTTTGACGATTTTTATGTTTTTTTTTGGCCATTTTTATCATATTTTGAATGATTGTTAGGTAAAGAAATTTCAACAGTTTTTACAACTTTTGTAGATTTAATTCGAATTTTTTTGATAATTTCAACGATATTTTCACTAAATTTTAAGCAAAAAAATAATCTGCTCAAATGTTCGAGAATAATCTGAATATGTGAGAATTTTCTGGGAATTTTCCGGCGAAAGAAAATGCTTGAGCGTTTGCCAACCCTGATGTAACTTTTTAAAACCAAAATAATGACTATATTTTTCAATTTTACACTAAATCACATATTCTATCGTCACCTTCTTCCCTTGAATAACTGGCGCAATTTTAATTACATTTTCTAAATTTTATTGATCTCTCGATAAAAGTTGCTAAAATTATTAGAAAAAAATGAGACCGAAAAGTTGAAATTTCGAAGTATCACCCCCCCCCCCCCCCCCCCCCTCCATCTCCTTTACGAGAATCCCTAAATCCATTACTGCTGATCATAGTCAACAAATTTAAATCTTACGTCAAAATATTTTGTTTAGAAATTTGCACCATATGAAACCTGAATCACAAATTACGAGTAAATCTAAATTATAGCTGCTTACGTATGCTAATCTACAACAAAAATCATTCAAAATACTCGAAAAAAAATTACGAAATTCTTCAAAAACAATTTTTAGCCCGACTATAACGGTTCCCTTTCGATACCAAGACTCTAAATTATTATAATCTCGGTATAATTTCGAATAAAAATAAAGCAAAAATCGAGAAAAAAAAATTTCTCACCCATCTTAAGGAAAAAACTCTTCACCTAATCATCAAATCACCAAGGTATTGCCATTTTCAACACCACCTCCGAACCTTGATTCGGATAAATTCCATCATTCTCGTACATCATACGCGTATTGAAGATGTTAAAAATATTCCAGACACACCTCATTACCTCATTAAACAAAAATTAATTATTTTAGCCGGCAGCGACGACCAACGTCCAACGTCGTCCATAAAACATAATTAATAGTTCCAAATTCGGCCGAATTTGACCCAAAGTACAACCTATTATTACAACGAGACTTGCATATAAAAATTAATCGAAAATAATACGAACAATTTGCACTAATTACTTTCTTCACGCGTGATTGATTTTCGAAATGCACTTCTACATTCTATAACTATACATACGACAAGTAGCCTTTTTTTTTTATTTATACACCTCCGGACATAATGATCTAATTTACCATCGTTATCTGATCATTATGTATTTTAAATAAACGCGCCCGAGGGATCATAAAGGAGGAAAAAATTCGAATGTTGACACTTTGGCACGCAATCGCGCTACATTCTCGCTTTCAGGGTGAGTGACAAAAAAAAAATTAACGCTAAAAATGGCAATTATACATCGTCGTATATCAGCCCACACGAGACAAATCTGCATTCACCGAATTAAAATTCAATTGCATTTGCAACACTGTGCGTTAATTTAAAATTAAAATATCTTCGATATATTATCGAAAAGGCAATCCGGTTAAATTTGCAAACATTTTACAATAATTTCATAATACTACAAAATATCAATATTTATACGCACGATAGTAGTAAAAAAAAAATACCGTTGAAAAAAAAAAGGTCTTTTAGCATATTGTATATTCTCATACCAACCATATGACCCCATCTCGTCATAACTTTCCCTAGAATTATTAAACTAGATCCATAGTGCGGCCAGGCATCGCCAGAAAGGTCCACCCATATTCGTATCGTAACGCTTCGTAACACCCTCTCCCAATCCCAAATGCACATTGGAAATATATAAAAGCACTTTGCCGGCCGAAAACTTCAGTCAGTGTTCTAGTGAATTTTGTGATCAACTTATATTTAACTATTTTAAAAATCAAAATGAATGTAAGTAATTATTTATTTGCGAATTTTTAATCATATCAGTTATTTTTTTTTTACATTTACGTCTGAATTTTTTTTTCGCGATTATGTTGTGATGATTTAGAAAGTGAATTTTTTTTACGTTCGAGTGCCGTTTTAATGTGTGATTAATGATGTAATATGATTGTCTAGATATATGAATCCAATTATTATTAAGTAACTGCGCTATATGGTATTTGGATTAACACCTTTTTTTTTTTCGTGAGAAAGTGCTCGATCGTTTAATCTTCCTCATTCGCGATTAGATTTTCATTACGTGAAATTCTTCGTCGATAATTAGCCGAAAAAATTTTAATTTTTGCAACCACGAGGATATTACGCAATTGAAATTAATTTAGGAGGGTTTTTCGTACTTCGAATCGAGCGATCGTTTGGGTCCAAAATGTCAACTTTGAAATATTTCTAAAATCCGAATCGAGATGATCCTTATTGATTGATCGCGACATTGTAACGAATAATAAATCAGCGAATCATAAGATGGATTGCAACCTATTTGTAATTCACATCGCGGGATCATAAATTATTCGTGTCTGATTCGTATTCGACTCGTGTTCGCGTCATTAAACAAAATGTTCCTTGTTTTTTATGTATTCTTTCGGAAGAAGAGATGTGAACTTATTTGAAAATTTCGTAGAGTTTTCGTAGGGTTTCTAAGTGAATTTTCTAAGTGAATTTTGAGTTGATTGTTTGATAAAAATAATTGAATAATTTGAATACGAAATATTCGAAATAATTATGAATAATTTTAATTATTTAGTTTCTTTATTTACGAAGGAATTTTTTGAACATTCGTTGACTTGGATTGGAAATTGAGGAAGCGGGAAGAAAAACTCATTTTTAAAAATATCGATTTTGATGACACCAATATTTCACTAATTCATCAATTTTGATTTTCAAAAAAATTATAAATTAGCTATTTTTTTCAAAAATGGTCAAATAATCATAAGATGGTGCAAATTATTGCACAAAAAATGAAAATCAATTTATTCTTTCGCAGAAAGAACAGATCTAATCCTAACTCTTTGTTCTTAATGATTTTGCCAAACAATTGAAATCAGAAAAATTATTAGCCAAAACTCGAATAATATTCTTCGATGCCAAAGAAACACAAAAATTTCATGACTAAACAATCAAATAAATATGTATCAATTTTAAACTAAAAATCCTCCAAATCAGGAAATCAATAAATCAATTTTGCAAAACTGCATTCATTTGGCAAATATTTGGGCAATTCTTGAAATTTGCGATTCCTCAGAGGTTGATTACCTGGGCAAAATCAATTTTTCTCTAATTCTTCGAATGAATCAAGAAAAAATGGAATCGGGGTGAGGGGGCAACGAGCAGTTTAGGCTCCTCATAATGACAAAATTGCATTTTCATTAAAAAAAATTAGGCATAAGTGGAAGAATTATGATAAAAAAGATGACTCTATTTAAAAATTTGCATTAAGATTCAAAAAATTGAGAAAATTTGTATTTTGGGTCAAAAAAATGAGAAAAAAATCCATCCAGATCTGAAATTTTCGATCTCAGCCTCTCAATAACGCGAACTTCGTTTTGTCTCTGGAACAAGTACAATGATTTTTCAATCAAAAATTCAAATTGATCCCGAAAAAAGTACAATTAAAATTTTTCAAATTAAAAATTAACAATTTCTCGACCTCCCCTCCCCCCTCCCCCAACCAATCAAATCTTCTCGGTTCGTCCCTGATACGAGTACACTTCGATAAAAAATTCAACTTGATCTCGAAAAAAGCACAATTAAAAATGTTCAAATTGAAAATTAACAATCTCTCAACCTCCCTTCCCCCCTCCCCCAAACCTATCAACATTTTCGATTCGTCCCTGATACGAATACAATGATTTTCGATCAAAAATTCAACTTGATCTCGAAAAAAGTACAACTGCAAAAATTTCAAATTCACAATCAACAATTTCTCCAACTCTCCCCTCCCCCCACTAAAACCTATCAACCGTTTCGGTTCGTCCCTGATACGAATACAATGATTTTCGATCAAAAATTCAACTTGATCACGAAAAAAGCACAATTGAAAAATTTCAAATTCAAAATTAACAATCTCACGACCCCCTCCCCCTCCCTCATCAACCTTTTCGATTCGTCCCCGATATGAATACAATGATTTTAAATCAAAAATGTAACTTAATCTCGAAAAAGAACAATTGAAAAATTTCAAATTCAAAATTCAAAATCACTCGACCTCCCCTTCCCCCCTCATCAAACCTATCAATCAATCTCGAACCTTAAAAAAATCTCTTTTAGCACTTGTTACCAACCACAGGCAACATTTTAGCACCACTTTTGGCGAGACCTCCATTCATTACAAGTTAATATATTCAATTCGACAACAATACGATAAGATAAAGCCAAAGCACTTCTGGCGGTAAATCTATTTAACGAGATAATTAGCATTGGAAATAGCTATTACGAAAGTCAATGTTCGATCGTTATCAAAAAAACTCCCCATTTTAAAACAATGAACGCAATAATCAAATACTATTCTCTTAATTATTCTGGAATTAGTACGAGAATCGCACGCTTCGCGGATCATTTTTTTCTTCGATCACGATTTAATGACCATCACGATTCCAAACACGTGTTTATTTGTATTAAAACTCGTACCAGCAACATTATACCGAACCAAGACCGCGACATAGGGAAGAAGGAAAACGAGGCGAGGTGTTTTTTGCTGAAAAAAGAGCGAGATCGTTGACTACGTATTGCATCATTTTATAAACGGATAATACGCGATTGATGAGGTCATTTGTGTCTACGAAAAGGAGAAGCTTCGGTATAAACACGAAGCTCTACTATTAGATACGTGGGTACACAACAAAAGATAAATTATCGGATATGGGTCAATATGGTAAAGAATGATTCATTAGGTTGGGTTATTTTCGCATTTCCTCGAATTTAAAACGCAACTAGTTAAAGGCGAGACAAAATATTCGAAAAATTAATTCGATGATGTAATTTTTCGACGCTAAAAACATCGTAAATTGTTAAACCGGTGGATCCTCCATTAATGGTTGAATTTATTTCAGATGCAAATCGCCATTGTATCTGCTCTATTCGCGGTTGTCGCAGCTGCTCCGCAATACCAGCAAGATTATTATTCAACTCCAATCCCCATCGTTAGTCAAAAACAAGATATCAGTCCAGACGGATCTTACTACTACAGGTAATTGGTAATTCCATCTCGTATTTCCAAAAATTATGGCACATTCGATCAACGTTCTGATTTTCCAGTTACCAAACCGGAAACGGTATCGCTGCTGAAGAAAAATCAGCTTACAGAGCTCTTGGACCTGAAGAAGGTACCCAAAACGTCCAAGGTTACTACGCCTACACCGGACCCGACGGTGTCCAATACGCTGTCTCCTACACCGCCGATGAAAACGGTTTCAACGCCGCTGGTGCCCATTTGCCAACTCCACCACCTCTCCCAGCAGAACTCGCCAAGGCTTTCGCCGAAGCCCCAAAAGACGATGGTCAATATGACGAAAGAGGTTTCCCAATTGGTCCATCTGCACGACCATTCGGACGTCGTTGATCAATGACAATCGTAGATGTTGTCTAAGTACAAAATTAATTTCTAAGACTGCGTCCTTTTTTTTTCTTGTAAAAATTTTTGTATCACAATCTGTTTTTCTATTCGCTTACTGCCCTATGTGTGTTTTTACCATCTTTTTTATTTATTTTCCCCTTCCTCGATGTATGAAATTGATCTTTTTTTTTAAATAAATGTTTTTTTTTCCTATCTAATTTTAATCAACGTTTCGTTCTTCGATGTTGCATTGATTTCACGGAAATGAAAAACCGGTGGCGAATTTTTTTCGTTTGTTTTGATCAGAAACGAGCATCGTCGATTTTTGGCTGATGGAATTTGCGAATTAACAATTCAAATCGAACAGGAAATCGAAACTAGTTCATTTTCAAGGTTATCGAAATTTTTGTCGCGATGTTACATAATTCTGGACTAACATACAGGAAGAAGTTTTTCCATGCAACATCATCGTCAATTAAAGAACATCTCCATTTGCTTTTATAATATTCAAATTAGCCATTCATCCGGTATCTGCGTCTTCGTTTCATCGAGGTGTAGCATGGATTCGTTTACAAATCTGTCGAATTTTACAGATTTTTTCGTCGTAATTATTCAAATCCGAACGACTCATTAGGCGAATTCTCGTGAAATTAATCCATTCGGATACTTTCGATTTCCATATTCGCAAATTCTACGATTTTATGCATATTCGATAAAATGTACGATTCAATAATTGGCCGGATTTTGTTGAATAAGCTGCAGATATTCGCCATATTTATATTACTTCCATAACGGTATTCGTTTGGAAATTACTTAGTTCCATGGCGATAATATAATTAGCCTTCAAAATACGCACAGGTGTAAATGACGTTTTGCGTACCCGCAGGAATTCAGATTTCATAAACTCGACCGGTAAATATTCTAGAATTAATTTCTAGGCCAAGATGAGCAGTTAATTAAACGATACCGCTCGCAGAAGATGATCCATTAAACAACTACCACTCGAATACTACAAACAGGTATTTTCGAATCACGAATGTTGAAAATTAAAAGTCGATTAATCCAGCAAGATGCGTAACAAATGTAAACGAAGATTGGAAACGTCGCCAGCCAACATTAGTCGTTCAAGATGATCCAGAACAAATGTAAACGAAGATTGGAACGTCACCGGAGTATGAGTCAATGTCACGAATTAGCATTTTTAAGATTAATTCGTCAATTAATTAAAATGCAACACATGCTACGTCTCGAATAGTTACAAAATAAGCCAACAGGTAATTTAACGATGGCGGCATCGTCTATAAATTCGAAGGTGCACCGCTATGCAACGAGTTGGGTGTAATTTCGCACGTATGTCAACATTGTATAAATATTACCACCTTTGAACGTAGCTTCGAAATGATAATTCTTCTATAAAAACTAGTTCTGCCGAATTATACCGAGTTGACAATCCTACGAATTTTCGGCACTATTTCATAAAAACCGCCGCAGCTGGCACTTGTGGATTGGAAAAATTATGACATAATGTTGCCGCGTTGCCGCTTATTCTGGCTAGTCTTGGTAAAGTAACGAGTTGACCTTTTGGAGAATCACCGCCCGAAGGATATTTTATATTAACGCAGACGTAGTATTATGCAAGCGCTAAATAATGGTTCATCTTCACGCCGTCCTCCTCCATGACGTCACGACGTTTGGATTATTCTTCTTTGGCATTCTTCGACGATCCAATATTGATCTGGAACTCATTATGCGGAGCTATGCGGCCAATTTGTATCCTTGAGGAATGGGCTCGATCTCGATGCATTTTTAAAGCTCGAAAAACGTTTCGTGTCGTAATCCGCGACCGGTAGATATTGAAATTGAGTAGTCTACGATGTACACATGTTAATCATTTCTGTAAGTACGGTAAAAATATATAACACGGTCCGAAATATTTCAAAATTTCAATTTACATTGCAAATTAAACCCGGCTACGTATTTGTAAATGGAAAATATCATATGCTCGGGAGATGGCCAGCTCGGACACCGCAAAGTATTATCAAACGATCTGAAATCTGCACGTTGAACATATTATCTTGATGCAACAGGTCGTGACATCGGGTAACGAATTCTCACTCTGGGTATCATCAAAGGTACTACGAATTTTACATTGTTTAGAGATGATATAATAATTATATGCAGGTAATTTATCAGTTATCTAGGAATGTATCGCGGCGCGAAATAAGTATATCGCTTTGGGAAATGAATAAATCTAAAAAGCTTCGCTAAAAATGCTTTTCCACCCAGAATTATACCTATACGTTTCGATATGGTAAAACCAGTATCGAACTGAAAGCAAGAGTAAGTTGGATTAGAAATGAAAAATTGATCAGATGTCGACACATGCAGGTTTTAAAGAATTCTTATATAAATGATCCGCGGATATATTTAATAATAAATTAAATATCGTTTATTTAATAGGTCATTCATATTAGAATCAAGTTAAAAGTTGAAATAGTATAATAATTACACGCTCGCCGCGATACGCAAATAGAGGTACTTCAGTTCAATAATCACGAATATACTTTGGTTCGCGCTGTTGGATCCTATATTTAGCTTCTAGTTTCAGTTTGTAAACCGGTAAATATTATTGTACAAATGAGTTCCATTCTACGTACTTGAGAACATGGTCATTACAATATCATACCGAGTATGTAAACAGAAACACACGTAAGGAGAACAAAACCAATCTCAGTTTACTTAACGTATTGTAGATATAATTACATTAGAGAATAAAGGATCATCTATTATACAAAAAACTTCCAGGAGTAAAGTTTATGACTGTTCGACGAGAATTAATTATGATAACTGTGAATATGAATACTATTCTTACCATTTTCCTGTCGTCATCCGGTCTGGCATCGGCGATCATTCGTTTGGTGGTGCACAATTTCGATCGATGTGTTTCAACGAAATATTTCAAAGTGTTGTCCAATTTTTTGGAAAATTCCATACTGAACGATTGTCCTGATGAATGAAAAGTATCGAATACACTATAACAAGTCAAACAAATTCTATAAAATAATGAATAGAAGAGAATTGAACATTGGTCTTACATACAAAGGACAAGCAGCTTCTTGTGAGTCGACGTACATCGTTCGGCAATTCGTGTTGAAGTGCTTTTAACATCCTTTAAGTATTATTATAGTAATCTCATAAGTCTCATGATTTCAAAAGCCCTTCTTATCCTTAAAATAAAACATAAATCGAAAACTGTGCGACCGACTGAACACAAAACCGCGAAATTTTTAAAAAATTGAAAATAAAAACAGCTGAAAAATGTAAATAAAAACTTTTTTCGCCATTTTGACGTATATTTCCCTTGATTTGTAGAGTAAAGAAATTTTACGTTGAAAAATTCTCAACACTGTCTCATGTTGGACATTTTTTAATTAGGTCAATTTTCAATTTCAATTTCAATTTTTTTCTTAATCTATTGATTTTTTTTTCAATTTTTGAAAATTTATTCATGTTTTAGGTTATATTTATTTGAAAAATTGACTACAGCTGCAACAATTGTGCCTTCTAATTTATAAAAATTGAGATTGAGAATTTGAGATGTTATTTTTTCAGTTTCACAAAAGGTTTCGGTTTTCGGTTCTATTATCAATTTATTATTATTTTTTTTTTGGTAAATACCCCGCGGTAAATTTAACTTTGCTCGAAAAGCTCCAAATTTCCTCAAATTTCAAAGTTTTCACTGCAGCTTTCGATCCCTTTCGCTGTGTTTTGAGTACATTTGTTTCAATGTTACTCGTTTTTCATCATTCTTTTGCAAATTTCCTTCGTTTTCAGTTTGATTTTGTTATAATTTCGATAACTTCGGGCGTGCTTATGATAGCAGATAGCAGCTAACACTTACCAAAATCGCTTCTAAAACTAAATCAAGTGAGTTGAACTCTATTTAAACTTTACGTTGTACCTTTTATTCGTTCTGGTCATGATACTCCGCTTACATTGAAGTATTGATAATTACAACTTGGTATATAATTAAGGTAACATTCAAACAAGTATAAATGATAGATACGAACGAATACACGAACGAGGAAGTGCCTACATTGGCAAAATTTGAGAGCCAACACGACATACATTTTGAAACTAGGATTACTCTAAATGTAGTTATTAATAATCATAAATCTTTATTGAGACATTAACGGCGTTAAATTTCTTAGCACGCAATTTAGTAAACAAGATCAACATGTCGAAAATGACAGCTCCATGAATAAATTTGAATACAACAGTTCAGTCCGCCGTTTGAAATCTTCACTATTGAAGTATTAGACAGCTGATGATTAATTTATTGATATATCGCAGCTTGATGGAAACATAATAGATAAATTTCTATATCTGCGGTTCCGATTTCCGTCCAGTGGATCTTTCAACTTTGGCATGGAACGACAAGTTGTTTGCTTCTGAAAACATGGTTCCATCTGATTACAAAACACCCACCGGTATGGCACTGGCGTAAATACTTTCCCTAAAATAGTCATGACGATGGTTTATGAAAAACATTTCAAATGGTTCAAAAGAAGCTACTAAATTTTACAGTCGTATTAACTTACGAGCAGTTAAACGGCTAATTATGAAAATTTATTATTCAACGTTACAGTCTGCACGTTAATTTGTGAAACAAACTATGCCGCCGAATATATTTTATCATGTCAAAATTGCATTGCATAATTTCGCCCTGTGCATCGATAATGCTGCAAAAAAATAAATATTAAATCACATTATAAGAAAATTATTCAATTTTACATCACGCTGCGTCTACGACTGGTTACAATGTTCGATATTTTTTTTTTGACAACGAAACCTACGCCCACAGCAGTGTAGTTATTTAACGTATAAACTAGTTATCGGTGTACCTCGGTACACAAATATTCCTTCATTGATAAAAGTATTGCATTTGGTGTAGCATTTTTTTAAAAAAAAATTAGCTCGCCGCCGGTCACATGTGCAATTCTTAGTGTTATAAATTACTAGCTAACACTACTGTTAAATCATGACACCGGCGTTAGCAGATCTTTTAATTAGCAAATTAGAGGGCGTTGGCGTTTCATTTGAAACGTGCGTTATATTCTTCTTAAACGTACTATTAATACGAGAAAACCAGATAATTTCCAGCAAATATAAAATCCACATCAAAACCTCCTATTTTTATCCGAACCTATTCACCTATATTACAGCCGATCATTATTGCAAAATGTTTCGTTTGCGGTGGATCATAAAACCGAACAGATGATAGTTTTGTTGAAATCCAATTTGTATACTGGTACTTTTTTTTAATAGGACGAGTACCTCGAGTTGCAGCTGCGATTATTTTATTATCTATTTTTCAAAATAACTCGATTGAGTGAACCTTTGAATTATATTTATACAGACACGTCTTTGATAATCTTTACTTTTCTGTTCTGTTGCAGCATTTTTAGTACAAATATATTCCTATTTCGCAAACATTTCAAAGGAATGCATTTTCGAAGCGGAGATTACCATCAAAGAAGTGCTACTTTATAATATGCATACGATTTTCGTTCCACTTCCATATGCTTATACCAGTCAGTCCGACGGTTCTTGTAATCTATCTTCCTTGTCCTTGTTTAGTTTGCATCAGGTATTGGTTCCTTATTATATTCATTACACGTAAAATACATGTGTAAAACAACCACAAACATATGTCTTCAATTTGTCTCCATTTCATGTACTTGTTTATTTTGTTCCAGGCGTAATTCGTGTTTGATGAAGTTTGACAGAAATGAAAATTCCAATATACGAGTGATGTAGATCTACGATTTGGATCATGTTTGAATTCGTGGTTGACTTGAAGCATTCAAATGTTGATTCTTTCTCCATACGTACAAAACCAACTCTTTCCGGATTTTCGTATTGTAATTCATCATTTGTTATTCTGTGCAAATACTAATCTTAGCAAAATCTAGTTCGATGAACCCTGTAAATCATGTAACAAAATGTTGCCAAAAACTTACCGTACCGAAGTATATAGCAGTTAACGGAAAAAGAGATCTAAATATTACCATAATGCACTTACAAAGTATGCATACATCGGACCAGCATTCCTGAATCGTTTACTTTGGTCATTTAGTAGGAAGTCGAAGGTGAACGAATTCATATTAAACTCAAGTTGATAGCGCAGTTCAGGTGAATGACATCCTATTGCACTATTATTAGAAAAACATTTATTTTAAGACATACATAGGCCTAAACGAAATTACGAATCAGAACCGGTCACTGTACAAGTGTACAAGTGGATAAGATTTCATTCAAAACAACACTTGCATCAAACTGAAATGAAACATTGTACTACAGTGACGCCTTTGAGGCAATATTAAGCAATGTTGCACTTGATTAAAAATGTATTTCTATGTTTTATTCATACAATTTGTATTTTTTGAATCTAGCTTGTCAGATTATCGTTATTAAATGGCGAAATAAGCTGGTAAACTGTTACGTCGAATTGAAACGAAAATATTCGTAGTATTCTTCGAGCCGCACTATCAACTAAACTCCCGCAGGCGAATTGTTTAGTGTTATATTTCAGATTTGAAGGCATCTCGGTATTAAATTTTTCTTGTTTAATGTGTTTCGCAGGTTGTTCCGCCAACTGCCAACTGCCAAGCCTTGTGATTATCTCGTTGAAAGAAGGAGTTCCGAAACGATGTCCGGTGTCTGTAATGATTGTTCCGAAGTAAAGAGATGATTTAAAGGTTAACTTCTGCATACCGGATTTGTTAGTTTTTGAGCTGCCTTTTGAGATTTTGTTTATGTTACTAGTGATACTTCGACGATAGAAGATTTGCGTATCTGTGGCGAATATGGTGGAACTGGTTTGGTGTAAGTTGAACGATGCCTCTGAAGTGGAAGTATACTATCGATATGACTTGTGTGTTGAATGAGTAACATGAGCTATCAAGAAACAGCTGTTTCAAGATTATTCCTGCGTTGCGAATTCGTATTCTATTCATTCTACGTACAAGTTGATTGAATTGTACACGTTTCCATTTCATGGCGAAGAGCTATTGTTTCGTAGGTAGAAGTAATGATGTTGTGGGATCTAGAATTTGTTAAAATGAACGTGAAACAGGAAGCAATGTTTTTAATCGGCTATAAGATCGAAATTGCACATCCAAAGTAATGAGGTCACCTTCCCCATCATCTTATGATATCATTTTTTCGGAATTTCAACTTTTTACCCCAAAAAAAGCGACCATGTTATAACTCAAAATCGAGATAATGTTGAAAATACTTGGAAGCTGGCAGTAATGAAGTCATATCTCAAAAAAAAATTGTTTAATCACAGAAAACAGCTTAAAATTGAATCTTATCGCTTGGTTTTTATGACTTTTAGACATTATGTCAGACTTTTTTGGACTTGAATTTTTTTTTCAGATTTCCATTGATTTTTTGAACTTTGAAAATCCATATATATAAAATCTACGACGTGTCCGTCCGTTCATCCGTCTGTCTGTCTGTCTGTCTGTCTGTCTGTCTGTCCGTAAGGCTGACATTTTCCGTGAATTTTAAACATTTTGTCAGACTTTATATTGATGACATTTTTAAAAAATCCTAAAATGACTGTCAGACATTTTGCCAGACTTTTTGAAACTTAGGTATAAAAATTTTGAACATGCAACTGTAATATTTTAAAAACGCCTAAAATGACCAAAAATATGAATTTTACCTTGAAATGACAATTTTGACTAAAATATTCACAAGTTGGACAAACAAAATGACAATTGATGAAAAACAACAATTTTAACCAAAAATGACAATTTTTACTTTGAAATGTCAATTTCGACCCCAAAAATTACAATTTTGACAAAAAATGACAGTTTGGACCAAAAAATCACAATATTGACAAAAAAAGGTGATTTCGACCAAAAATGACAAGAATGACAAAAAGTTGACAATTTTTACCTTGAAATGACAATTAATGAAAAACGGAGATTTTGACCAAAAATGACACTTTTCACCTTGAAATCACAATTTTGACCAAAAAATGGAAATTTTGACAAAAAAATGACAGTTTGGACTAGAAAATAAAAAACGATGATTTTGACCAAAAATGATTTTTGCCAAAATATTTTTACTATCAAAGAGAAACCAGTTCGTACGTAACAGCAGCTAGGGGGTCGCGGTCCAGCCCCCTAGTTCAAGAAATAATGCTGACTTTTAGACATTTTGTTAGACAATTACATTAGACTTTTTGGACTTTGAAAATATTATTAGAAATTAGCGTAATTTTCCGACATTTTGTCAGACAGGTTTCTTGGACTAGGAAAGTTTCAAAGTTGTCAGACAAACACTTCAGACTTTTTGGACTACAAAAATTTTAGAAATTGACTTTTAGACATTTTACCAGACTTTTTTGGACTTAGAAAAATTTTAAGACTTTTATTTGTTTTTTTGGACTTGAAATTTCATCAAAAAAACCGAAACTGGGCTCGAGGGAAGGGAGTTCGTAATCAAAATTTTGGAAAATTTTGAATTTGGTATCAAACGGATATTTTTTCATATCTTGAAGTTTAATTCATTTCTGAGTTAACTTGAGGTCAAATCACAAAAAGGGATCTCTGATTGGTGAGGGGAGGAGGGGGATCAAAATCAAAAATTTTCGATCTAATCGAACGAGTTTTCAAAATCTAAATAAATTTACTTACTTGATCTATAACCGAATCTATTTTTGATGTTATTGAATGCAAAACAAAAAAAAATGAATGATGGTTGAATTTAATCCGCAGATAAATTCCAGAGGTTGAAAAACGTTCACCTGCTTGATAACTGTATAATTATAAATTTTCTAAAATTTTGAGTTAATCTTTCTCCCCTACCTACAGTCAATTTTGATAATTTTAGTAAAATGACAGAAATGTGCTAGAGAGGTCAAAAAATAGAAAAAATATCCATGTTGATGCTTCACCCGATAACCTCAAAAAATTTTGATTTTTTGGTAACCCTCCCTCCCCCGCCCCTCTTCATTGTTCCGGGACACTTCATAGTTTTAGTACTAAATTTTAGAGATTAAAAATTTTACTTTTTTGATAAAAGAACATCAGAAACTGACTCGAGATTGAGGTCAAAAAACATATATTTCGATACCTTACTCGATTATATCGAAAACTTTTGATTTTCGAACCACCCTCCCCCCTTCCATCTTTTTTGGGCATCTTAGAATTTTTAGTCTAAATTTACTTCATCAGAAATGGATTCCAATGGCCGAAAATGGTACCTACATATTGACATCCAACTTGAAATTGTACAAAATTTTGAGTCGAGCCTTGCCCATACCCCTTTGGAGTACCTTCTAGTTTTTTTGGCGAAATAACGTCAGAAATAGACTTGAAAGGTCAAAAAACATACATTTTGATACCTACCTCTCTTGATAGCGTAAAAAAACATGAATTTTGAATCCCCCCCCCCCCCCCCCCCCCCCCCCCCCAAATTTTTTAACCCCCCCCCCCCCCCCCCCGAAAACATATTCTGGGTCAAGGGTCAAAATAACCCCAGAAACGGATTCAGGGACCCCCAAAACCTAAAGCAAGCCGAAATATTTATAAAAATTTTTGGAATAGAAAGTAACAACGAAGTTTAATGTCAATTTTATAACTTCAAACAGAGAAAATTTCCAGAAGTTAAAATGTCATAACTCAAATTGGTTTTTCAATGTAGAATATTGAAGAATCAAAAATAATATCGAGTTAAAACATTCTTATTTTTGAAAAGTAGAGGCTTTGAGGTTTTTAAAAATGTGTTTGATCGCCTTAAATGATCAAAAGATTGTGCCCAAAAAGATGTTCGAAGTATAAGAATTCCTTAGATTGCCATTTTCCAAAAATTTGCTTTTTTGAGATATGACATTATTACTCCAGATGTGCGAAATCTCCCTGATTCGTACAATTCTGAAATTTCATTGAAACTTTTGTTTTTGTAACATACCAAACATTTGCCAAAATTCGTAAAATGAACAGTTCCATTATTCGAGTCATTTTTAAACCCAGCTTGAACGACTTTCTTGGTAATACTCTTTTTTTTTCAACGCCGTGGTTATTTTTAATATTTTTAAATTTTAATGAGGTCTTCTATAAATTGCACGACACGACGATTACTCCATAAATTTTTACCAACGTAGAATAAAAACTTATATTAACGTATTCAAACATTTTCCCTACATTTTCATATTTTTTTTCGGTTCCCACATTAAATATATTTTTTCACTCGTAATTTCTAAATTATAAAAAAACACTCGCGTGAAAATTCAAAATAATACACAAACTTTGAACATCTCGGATTATAAATTAACAATTAACACCACGAGACCGTGATAACTTCCCGGGAAAAATTCAAATTTCAAGGTACCCCAATCCACAGCACGAAAACTTAACTTATTCTTAGACCCCAAACGGTGCAAAAAATTCATAATTATGTCACTTAAAAGAAATTATGTTCTAAATTGAAGGTAATCTTATTACGTATAATGATCAACCAAAGGTCACGTTACATTACTCATCAGCAAATTTACATAATAAAGTATTTATACTGCTGGAAAACTTTTCCTAAAAATGTACTTTGCTCGTTAGATTACCCAAGTAGGTGGATTTTAGCTACCGTATGTTCTCATTCATCTAAATACCTACTCATTTTGACGAATACGAGACATAAAGTACTTTCATTAAGTGCATAGTAGCCTTGACAGTTGATTTTTGCTTCCTGCGACAAATCGTTCAATCTTCATCACACCTTAAATTCTGGTCAATGGGTTACACTCCTTGATTTGGATTTTCGAACGTTTAAAATCGATCATCTCACGTACGAGGATCCCACATTTGACACAAAAAAATGTACATAGCGGTACATAGTGTCATGAACCCTGGGTCTGGGTACACCGTCTCGATCTTCGGACGACTCTAGATGAATCCTACGAACCAGGTCAGAGAACTATGTAGGCGCAAGCCCACGAAAAAAACACATTTGATCGAAAAATCAAGTTTTTTCCTGTTTGTCTGAATCTCGCCAAGATGCGATTTTTTACCGCTGATGAAAAAATTTACGTAATATGAGTAATACTCGTACGTCGTGTCAATTTGGTAGAATTGTAGCTTCGCTGTGACCGTGCATAATTTTAAATTATGATATTTTCATGTTTGTACGTATGTGCTTATTGATTGATCGATTAAATACATTTTTCAGGATACTAAATTTGGTCAAATCAAGTTGTCTGGCGCATGTGGATTCCCTTCGAACGTGGATCGGATTCCGGTCGTCATTGCCGGCTCATTATGAACGCATTGGAACAAAGAAAATAGACTATGTCTGCAGCTCGAGCCGATGCAAATATTTATGTAACTTTTCACACCCATATTTTCACACCGATTGCAATTCTCTCTATAAAACGTACGAAATCCGATAAAAACAGAAGGTAATTGCATAAGCAGAGAATATTTTGAGGAAATATTTAACTTCATTGTGCTTGTTTACGTATCATAACGTGGAAGGCGGAGAAAAATGATGTAATACATTAAAATGCGAGTACGTAAAGTAAGTGAAATGCATAAACCATAACGCGTATAAAGAATCGGCCGACTAAATGAACATTAAATGGTTACCCTGTCCGGTAGGTCTATTCCTGCGATGTTCGAAGACCCAGCTACGAGTACCCAACGCGGATACCGTTTTAATTGGTAGCGATGAAGATGTACAGAAGCAAACAATGCAAGGTTGTCTTCATTTCTTTCAAGGTCTTCGTACGCGTTGAGAAAAGTGCAATAAAATCAGATGGAAGTCGTGCGAATACCACGTGAATTTACGCAGAGTCGCCGAAAATATCTACGCTGATCGATTTATCGTTTTTTTTTTTGTCACCGGTTCGAATTTCATTCGTAGCTACCGGTTTTACTCGTCGAGATATGTTTTTATGCTGAAATTGTCGCAGATTTGCCGAAACATTTCAAACATCTAGTTTCATTGTTACGTAGACGATAGAGAGAGGTACTTTCTTGTTGGACGAATGTCAATCGACGACGTATTACCGAGAAACGTTCGTCTTCTACCGATTAAAGTTCATGGTAACCAGGTTTATACGTGTCTCCCCGGCATACGGCATAAGTCACGGTTCGAAATCATTCAACTCTACACCAAAGTACACGACGCCGTTTAATTAGCGTGTAATGCGGTCGTCGGTCATGTGGAAAATATGATCGAGTCAGTTCAATTAATCCATATAAAATAAAAGGTGCAAGTGGAGAAAATTTTCACGCTATTGGTTCCTTTCCTATAAATACATTTGGCTCAGACTCAGACTGATCATCTCCGTCGTATTTGTGGTATAATGGCACGACAAACGTTCCAACAATGTACGTATCGAGTATCGAGTTTCAATTTTTAGAATCGATTTATACGTACATACCTTGAAATGAGTTAGTACGTACTTTGATACCCTCATATTAATACATTTATTTGGTTTTCACGTATTCGAGGATATTTTTTCGAGGTTTCCAAATACGTGTATTTTTTCCACCGCATTACCACATACGACATAACAGGTTGTTGCCTATAAATGGAAATGGAGACGAAGATGCAATTGAAGTAAAATATTTTAATGCTCCGAACGTGATTCATATTACGAAATTTTTTTGCTGCACGTGCTTTTCCCAACGGCGACCTTCGACGCCTACGGTAACGTTTATTTGTTATTGTGTACGAATTTTTTTTCAAACTTTTGTACTCGTGTATGTTGTGATGATCTTGTTTTGTTGTGACAGATTTTTCATCCGAGTTTGAAAAGGTGAGTTGGATGCAGAATTTCCTGTAGTTTTCCAGTTATGAAATGCGTTGGAAGTGTAGGTTACCGGAATTGATCGAAGGTGGATCATGTGGAGTTGTGGTGATTCTTTGGTATGGATTCTTGTAATACGTTGGATTAAAATGAAGGCGGTTTTAAAAGAAATCTGATGAGTTTTCTGAAAATTGTTTTCATATTTCAGATAGATCGTTAATATTTATTTTTATTTGGAATGATGATTCAGTGATGTAGTTGTTAGCCAAAGGTGAGAATAATGTGTCATAGTGATACTTCTTAGATCAAGATTCCTTCTTGAGCGTAAATTAACATAAAAAAAGAAAAATCGTTAGAATATTGAAAAAAATCAACAATGAGTCATTCGAAAATGACATGAATTGAAAATATTGGAATAACTAGGGATTGAATTTTATGAAAGTGGTTTAAAAATATGAAAAAGTTGATGAAATTTCGATCAAATTGGGAAAATTATGGCAAACTGAATTCTAAAATGTTGAAAAAAGTTGAAATTCTAGAAAAATATTGTTAAAATTCCTTTCAATCGTCAATAAAATATTGATAAAGTTGTTCAAAATAAGGTTAAAATTGCATAAAAATCATTCAGAATGTTAAAAATTAGACAATTATTATCACCTATTTTTATTTCTTCTTTTGCTTTTCTTGGAAAGTTGGAGGTGGGATCAAAAAAATATGTGGGGTCACGTCAGTAGACCTTGGAAAAAATTTTGGTTTCTGACTTGAACCAAAATTTTACAAATAGGGTTCAAAATTTTCAAAAATTCAAAAAAAAAATTTTGAAATTTTTTGATTTTTTGTGGGTAATTAGTATAGTATTATTATGATAGAAAGATAAAAAAATGTCAATTTCCCCGAATTTTTTTAGAGGTGTTCAGATGATTTTTGTATATGGTCAAAATGTTTTCAAAGATATCTCGAAATTGATTTTAAAAAACCACAATTATATACAGTTTGATCGATAGTATGGGTTTGATTTTCACTCCAGATGCACGTAAGAAGAACCCCGACGCCATTTTCTTTTTTTGGAGGAGTTCTCAAATTGCTGTGAGAAAGTAAAATGTGTTGGTGTCCGTCTATTATGTGCATCTGGAGTCAAAAAAAATTAAAAATGTATTTTTCTTTTGAGTTTCTAAAAATTTTGAAATTTTGAACCCCATTCTCAGAATGTTGGTTCAAGTCAGAGACCCAAAATTTTTCCGAAGGTCTTCTCACGTCACCCTACAACTATTCGATTACCCCCCCCCCCCCCCCTGC
>FIZU01002938.1:0-11490 GCA_900064475.1 Pseudococcus longispinus
ACATTTAACCCACCAGAAGGGATTAGGGTTGAGATATCGAGCTAAAAATTTTGTCACTGGGGTTTTAGACCATAAGGACCAACTTCCACTGGATAATTTAAAATTCGGTGCTCAGGGCCAAATCACCCCTATAAACTCGGCTACGCTCTTTGTAAAATTTCAAGACAAAAGGAACTTTAAAATTTTTGAAAATTCGGTAAAAAAAAATGAAGAAAGTTCTGAAAAAAACAATGAAAAACTTTTTCACCCGAAAATTCTTATTTGGAAAATTTTGAAATACAGTATGGAAAACTTCAAGATAAAATTTTCAGATAGAGATGGAAAATTCATGGTCATGAATTTCGCTTAAAAATACCTATTAAAACATTATTTGAAATTTGAAAACATTTACTTGGAAAATTTTTGAAACAAACTATGGAAAATTACAATACAAAATTTCAACCCAGGGCTTGGAAAATTCCAATTTGAAAAACATGCCGATCGATAAATTCGTCTAAAACCATCAAAGTACAACTTGAAATTCGATAAGGTGGTTCGCTTCGCTTCTGGACATCACGAATCAATCACTAACATTAAGACCGCTACTCAGCTAAAGATAAATCATCGGAATGGCCATCAACGAGCCATTTCAAGAATTACCTCTGCGAACCATAATCACATCCATACGATCAAGATTAATACCGAAATCGAGGTACGAATTACATCAACGTCGAGCAACCTAATCCGCGTAATATTTCCGGTTGTGTTACATTGGGCAACATGTGTTTTGCTAAGTAATATTTGGCATCTGTGCGAGTGCCTTGCATCGAAACGAAGCATCTTTTATATCGATGTCAATCACCTACAACACCTATAAAAATCACCGCCGTCGTCGGTACCCTTTGAAATTTCCTACACGCTTACATACGAGCTGTGCTCGGAATTCGAATAAATGTCTCATGCGAACAATAGCTCGTTCACTTTACCACTAAAAATACCCGTTTTCGAGAGCTTTTTTCCTTATTCGTGTATTCGACCGACGTCGTCGAGCATAAAAAGTCAAATTTATTTTACCAGTTGTTCTCAAAATTTCGCATAGGTTAAATGACCTTTTTTTTTTTCACACCCTTTCTCGCGCCTTATTTAATCCTCTTTAAAAGGTATGGTATGTATGCCTTGGTCGGATTAGAACACTCTCGACGCCGGATGACGCTTAAGCGCCGCAAGTGTGCTTGGCTTAATGCTCCTGGTACTTATAAATACTTCAAGTTTAACCGCATTAAGCATTACTCATAATTATCCGGTTATTGTCTACTTATTAACGAAATGAGTTGTAAAGTGTACCTATTCGAATGTTTATTGTTCGAAACCTGTGCTGTGTGCAGTGTAGTAAACGAGGATGTGAATTTATTTTCATATAAAATATGCTATCTCGGATTAATACAAAGACGTGATAGCAATATGGTCGAACCGTTTGCGTATTACACTCCTGTGTACTTGACGTGACTGACATTTGTCTATGTGTACGTCTTTTAAACGCCCCAATACACCCAACACCTCAAACACACATACAAAATGGAATGAGGAAATACGAAAGGAAAAAGAACTCCACACTCTTCCATCATCTCGACGAACAAAGAATCTCATTGTTAATAAACGAATACGTGACAAAGTAAAACGAAACACCGCAGACCGGACCACCACCCTCGGCGATAATGAGAATTTAATTGACTACCGAACAAAGCCTAATCGATTTTTTTTCACCATCTATAGCCAACGCGAATCTCTGTTTAATAATTCCATCATCACTTGGAACGTCTCTAACTTGGATGCACGTGTACAGAATTATCAAACATTGAGCCGAATTAATTCTTAGGTAAACAATACAAAACATGGCGTAGATTTATACACAATAAGCATATGCTGACCTAAGACAGCACAGACAGCCAGATACTCCTGTTGCCGGAGCCAAAATCAATTCGCTTAAGTTTTACAATTTACGCTTACGTGTTCAATAAACGTATTAAACAACGGATGGTTGAATTATTTATACAGGTATCTATCTACACCCAGAGACGACCAATCGAGCAACGTGTTAACGGATGTACCTTTTCCCTTTTTGAATAATCGCCTTCGTTTTCTATTTGTAGCAATCTTTTTACCCAAACATTCAACTAGCTACGAGAAAATAGAAAACTACACTTGGCTTTGAAAATCTCAAGGGGTGTTTTTCAACTCGTACGTATACCATTCTGATGAATTTCGGAAAAAAACCAACCATTTTTTCCTTTTCTTTATTCTACTTCAACCCACTTCTTCCCTTTTTTTGCGAACGAATTCGAAGGCGTATGTTTGTCTGGATTCTTTCGCTTCTTTTCTATTTAATATTTCGCGAGTTTGAGACGACGAAAAAGATTCAAATGTAGGTTTAAGTTTTGAAAAATCGAAAGCGTGGGTAAATGCTGAAACGAAACGATGATTGGGGATGGGGTAAGTTAGCAGGGTGTATCAGACGATAGAGGATTTCCCTCGTGAATCTGTCAAGTTGGATCCTTCGAGAGTTTTTTTTTCACTTCGTTGTATGCAAATTGCAGAAATGACCTTAGAAGTTTGGAATAATTTTTTGTACTTCTTCATCGAGCTATAAATTATAATCAGACTTCCAAGATGACATTTATAAATGAAAATTGAGTTTTAACAGCTACTACGGGGTGAAAAACTGTGCTCGATTTCGGTGGATGATTTTTGATGGCTGCTGAAATCTTACATTGCATAGTTTTGAAAATATGAATTAATTGCGATTGTTTTCTTCTTTTTTTACACCCATCTTCAGACTCCATCCATTTATTTATTTTTAGAACTATATCGATATCAGAAAGAAGTACGTAAGTTTGGGGAAACGAGGAAGTAATTGTAGGAAAATACCAGAAATATTTTTCTATTTTGATGAAATCTTTGACTTTAATTCTCATCTCGTGTTTTATTCAGTTGTGATAAATAAGGCTGAAAAATCAAAATTTTGAGTTACCATTTTTTTGGAATCTCATTCTTTCAGAATCAGAAGACTGTAAAATTGAAACCATTTTTTCAAATGTCACTAAATGAAAAATTTTGATCCTGAAAAATTACATGATAGTTGGCCCCCTTCAACGACCCCCCTCCCCCCAATTATTGCAGATATAGAAGAATGAAAAGGTTTCAAAATTCACATTTCTTTTCTTTCAGAATATAAGTTTCTTTACTTACTTTTAATTTTCTCAAAATTTGAGGAGGGTTTTCCAAATTAATAGCAACAGTTGCAAAATTATCGTTTGAATTGCAATTTTTTACTATAAAATGGCTAGAAAAAAATCAAAATATTTTAAGAATTTCTTAAATTTTGAGAAAGTTAAAAGCAAGGAATCAACCCTTAAGATAATTTACTCTGAATGAAATTTTCCAGAATTTGTTAATTCTTTATAAGTAAAGATTTCCTACTCAATTACATCTTGACCCCTCCAATCTTTCACATTTGAAAAAAAAATGCAACATAAATTTTGTTTTAAATCGTCATTTTTCAATATGGATATGTTTCAGGACCGGGTTTATTCCAAAAAAGAAAGACCCAAAAAATAAATAAAAATTCTACACAAAAAATTTTAGGTTCAATGACTTGAAAATCTTTTCCAAAAAAATTTTAAACATGCCAAAAAATGCTTAAAAGATGAGAGAAATTTTGATTTTTATTCGTCCCAAATTGGAAAAAATTTTCCAAAAAAGTTGAAAAAAAGATATTAAAAAATGACGAAAACGGAATTTGATTTTTTCTGCGCAGAAAAAGTTGAAAAAACATCGAAAATGTTTCAAAATGACAAACTTTTGACTTTTTCTATCCCTTTGAAATTGAAAAAAAAAAGTTGAAAAAATGTCAAAAAAACTGAAAAATGAAGATAACGGCGAAATTCAGATTTTTCTGTGGTGAAAATTTTGAAAAACGTCGAAAAAAATCTAAAAAAAGACAAAACGCGATGATTTTTTTCTGTCTCAAATTAGAAAGTTTTTCTAAAAAAAAAAATTAAAAGCTGTCAACAAATATTTTTCTGTAGGTACCAAATTTGAAAATTTTTGGACCTCGATGTTTGATGACAAACCTACAATTCAAAAAGAAAAACATCTTGGAAAAAAACTGGGAGGGTGGCGAATTGTCAACATACATTTTTTGATGTTTTTTCAAATTTTTCCCCTCATAAAACTCAGAATTTTGGCAGAGCCCACGGAAGAGATTTCGTATGTATGATGCTCAACCTTTGGGAAGGAAAAATGAGAAGTCAAAGGGGGTGTAATCAATGGGGGGAGGGGGTAGGGGGTAAAATGTAAAAAATGTATCACTTCATTGTCTTTATTACCAATATCGAAACAAAACACATAAACAATTTAAAATGAAGTCAAAATAATGGGTATAAAAAAGGAATCAAGAAAATTTAAAAATTGAAAAAAAAGAATAAAAATGACAGAGAACAATAATACTTCTTAGGTAAAAAGGAACCAAGAAAACTTAAACATTGAAAAAGTGTGATACTGTAAATTGTGTCCGCCATTATCGTCATTTTTCAGCTCTTGATATTTTTTCAACTTTTTTTTTTTAATTTCAAAGGGAGAAAAAAATTAAAAGTTTGACATTTTTAAACATTTTTGATGTTTTTTTAACTTTTTCCTTACAGAAAAAATCAAAATTCCTTTCCGTTATTTTCGTTGAGTTTTTTTCAATATTTTTTGGAAATTTTTTCAAATTTGAAGCTAAAAGAATCAAAATTTTGTCGTTTCAAGAATTTTTTGACATTTTTAAAACTTTTTTGGGAAAAAAATTTCAAATTCGAAATGAAAAACATCAAAGTTTTTGTCATTTTTTCAACATTTTCAACATTTAAAAAAAATTTTGGAAAAGAAAAAACTTTGTTGACTCAAAAATGTTTTTAAATCTTTTATCAATTCGTAATTCATCTCAAGCCCCTGATTTCTCGGGCCCTTCAGAAAATCGAAACCTAGGGCAAATTCCCCCTCCCCTTTGTCTCCTCTCTATCGACATGTGTCGTAATGTCATTAGGAAAATACAAGATTGTATTTTTTATTTTGCAAAATCTGATAGATTATTAGAAAGTTACAGAAGTTTGAAAACGAACTTTTCAATTTTATAAGACTTTAAAGGGCTTATATTTGTAGTTAGTTGCTGTGTATGGGGCAGAAAAAAAAACATTTTGTCAAAATGTCATTTTCAATAATCAACGTTAGAAAACATTAAAATTTAATATTTCAAAAGAAACCCTAATATTTCAATTAAACCAAACCTTGTAATAAATTTTTTCATTTTTTTTTTCAATTTTACGATAGCGTAATATGTAATATAGTACATCAACTAAGCCTAAATGAGTTTCGAAAGGTGGATTATGTTTCAGTAGGGATCGTAAAACAGTATTGAAAACGAAAGTCAGTATATTTTGAATTTTTTTACACCAATCTATTATATCTACGATTTGAAACGTGATAAAATTCAAAACATTTATTCGATTCTGAATTTGAACGACTACTATCAAAAATTTCACAAAATTTTCTACTCAAAGCTATAAATTTTGCAATAAAGGTACCTAGAGTTTTTGTTTCACGTAAGCATTGCTCATCCCAAAACCTACTCAAATATCCACAATTACCATAAAATCACACCAAAATACCCATCAAATCACTCTCAATTACACATCAAGCATCATTCAACAGTGCAAACCTCAATCCACCATACACACTGCACAGTAATCCAACGGTATCGGTACCTGGGTGCGTAATATACCCGTATCACCGCAGCCCGCAGGGTTTTAATTACCAACCTTTGTGGTTCATTACCAAATCACGCGGTATCTCGAGTCAAGTCGAAAGATATAGACGGAGACGGAACTACGGCGACGAGGTCGGCTCATACAGTCATAGCGATCGAAAAATCAAAGTCATTACCACGGCTTTGGCAAATTAGCATCCAGCCAGGCGCAGCCTACATGACTTAACTATTTCGGCTCATCTAGTTATTATCCTTGAATCAGAGGTTATTCCAGATGTAATCGTATACGAACGGCGATTGTTCAATAAAAACCAATATCGGACTAGGTGGCATTTGATTGAGAATTAATCGACTCCGATGTCTTCTCGATAAACAGCACCAAACACGACCTGCGTTTTACCATTACGTATATCGACCTTGTTTTTATTTCCTTCTCGTGTCAACGTTCTGTTATCCCTGCCGGTTCCCGGAGGCCCGGACGAGTTTCCAAATCCAGTTTCCCGAAGAGAGTTTTTCCCAAAAGATGTTTTCCCCGAATATTATTCTTTCTGAAATTCTCGAATTATTAATTCGGTTCTGCAGATCCAACCATTTTCTTTTCGGGGCTTCACCATTACCTGGTGAATTGATGATCGCTCGAGTTCTATATTGTTTGGTTCTTACTCTTCAGCAATCCCAATATATTCTTTCATTTGTACTTCGGGAGCGCAGGTAGACATAATTTTGGTAGCGCACTTATAGCAAAAGGTGGTACATGCGGACATGGGTTGCAGAAACCAAAAAGTGAGACATGCACCTTATTTTGCTACTACTTTCGCGCCATATCAAAAATGTAGTGACACTCGCGGCTCTTTGCTACCACTGCACTCACATAGCAGAAGGCAGCGCGTGCCACCATAACTGCTGTTTTGGGTGCAGAAAAGCTGAAAGTGAGACATGCAACCCATTTTGCTATTACTTTCGCACCATAGCGAAAATGGTAGTGGATGGGTGCACGTTTCTAGCGGGGCATTAATTAGAAGCTTTCTGTTTTCAATCTTAGCCATTGCAACGAATTATGAAATAACTTATGCCATGCTTTTCCCATCATCAACCAAATACCTTTTCAAGGAAATACTATTACAAACGCCAGTCTTAGAAAAAAAGGAGGTATTGCGTGAAAAAAAAACATTCGGGAAAACAGCTATTCAAGAAGATGGATTCGGGAATTCAGTGTTCGGGGTAATGGTATTCAGGAAAAAAGTGATTCGGGAAACTGGATTCAGGTAAATGTACCAGAATCATCCCTGCCGAATGACTGGCAACTTCTTAAAGGCAGATTCTTTACAAAGATGTGTAATGCTATCGTTAACATTCAGAGACCAAGTTGAATGAAAGTTTCAAGCCCAGACTTGCACACAATGAAGCTCGAATAACTTACAAGAGCAAGACCGATGTAATCGGGTTAAATACGTACTGTGGCAAAGAAACTTTGTCATCTGAACTTCGAAACATGACAAGACAAGTTCGGTAAACTTTGATGTTTGGGTCTGGCTGACAAACATATTGACGCGATGAATTATTTAACGAAAATTACCGCGAGATTACATAGCGCGAGGAACATGCACGTTTTTGTTTGAAGTCTGATACCGGATGGTTTAATTAGTATAAAGGCGCTTATAAAACCGAAACCAAATTAATATCAGTCGATTGAAACTTCCAACACGTTGGAAAAATTCACCATAAGTAAATACCGGTTAGTGCTTGGTGATGTAAAAAAACACGTGCTCTATGGTCGTGCACCCTACAAGAAGCGATAAGATGAGAAAACTACTCACTCGGAACATTGTGCTGTAATCTCATTCTCTCCAAATGTGGCGAATCCTTATCATTATATACAATAATGCCCGAAGCATTGCTATTATAAGCATGTTCCATCTTCTGCTGAAAATTACACCGGCCTCTTCGGACCAATGCTATCCATGGCTCATCCTTGGGGAATTCGCCATAAGACGGTTTCAGCGGGAAACTGCAACCGGCCAAGGCATCATCTCCATTTGCCATAGCTGATTTCACGTGCACTAAAACTCCGCTAACCGATGATACGTGGAATTCGCCATATTTGGCTACTTCGGATTTTTCTGTTTTCACATGTCCGGTCAATTTATCTGCATAGGAGATGTTGAGAAAAGCCGTCGTGTAAGATTCGATTTTATCTTCGGTAACTTGTTGCATAATCGGATGAGTACTCCAGTCGGGTCCGATGCATAATGTATATTCCAACGAGATCACTAGCAATAGCAAACTTAACGAATTCATTGTAAATAATAACTTATAGCACTCAACATTTGACTATGTTTAACATACTTGTACAAAACGGAAACCATACGTACGAAAGCGCGTAAATTTTTCTAACGTCGAGGTTAAAAAAATAACTAATAAATTTGCCAAATTAAATTTACGAAACCCGAACAAACACTCGCAAATAATTACAGACTTGTCGTCTACACTCCAAAAGGCTATAACGACAATTAACATGCAGCGTTCATTGATTTCGAATGAATCTGGCGGCCGGTCAGAGACTCAGCTGGTTAGTAGCTTCGTGCATGTCGGTAAAAACAGTGTAGCCAGTTGCGACGAAAAATAGTATTATCAACGGTTACCATTTTTAGCGATGAAAAATTCTGTTGGAGTATTTTTTCACGTCGAAAATCTATCAATTAGCGTAGGTTTGTTAATTTTCCAAGAATAAATAATCATTTCGTTTTTACGAAACGAATTTTAATCCGTGAAATACAAATTAGCTACTAACTTGATGTATAATTTGCTAAGAGACTTTTTATTTACCATAGCTGTATCGATGGTGGTAATTAAAAAACTTTCAATGTTTAGATTGTTAATTGAAAAAGTACAGTTGGTAACTTTTTTAATCATGTATATGTTATACCAATTTCATCTCAGATGTGTATAGATTGTATACCATAAGAATATACTAGAATATTTCATCTTTTTATATCATCATCATAACCATATTTTTCTCAAAAACTGCGTAACTTCTTCAGAATAATTATCAAGATCAAATTGCAATCAACGAACCAACACTTGTACGTAATTCTAAACCAAAATGTAAACCTCGATAGACTTGAAATGATTCTAAAAATCTGACGATTCATAATGCATGAATGAATTCAAGGGCGAAATGCACTTGACATTCTCATCGGGGGTAAAAAGAATCAATATACAAATGTTTTAAAAAATCATTCATGTGCAATTTAACGACAACCACCTTCGAAGACAAACATAAAAGGACTATGAAACCGCGATTAATTATGAATAATGAATAACTTAACGGGTTATAAAATGTAAATTCGTATTCGTTCTTGGTTTAATTCGTTGAAAATGCGAACGACTTTGAGAATTTCGAGCATAAAATAAATTGATAAGAGCGTGGGATGAACTTTGAAACGTAGGCTTATAAAACACGTGAACGGCAGAAAAGCTAGCTAAACTAAAAATTAAAGAAAACTCGATTCGAAGTAATAATTCTGTAACTCGACAAGCGTAAAATTACGTATAAATTCGCCGGGCCTGGCTAAAAATTGAATTGCTTACATTCGAGCCGACTTCTCTCCTACGTTTGATGTTTTAAAATACCTCAGCACGCTAAATGGAACAAATATATCGAGTTATCGCGCTATACAAGTTACACACGTAGGAAAATATTAACAGGAAATTGTGTTTTTTAATTGATTAAAATTTGAATAATCTCAGAATGGAATAATCTTTAATTAGAGATGGTATAAACATTAATTAGTACAAAAATATAATACAAATCAATACAAAAATCAACTTTTAACATCGAATAACAATTCAAAAAGAAGTTCAACGTAATAACAAAGAAAATGAGATTGTTTCGCGTAACATAAAATTGGAACAATAAAGGAAAAAAATTCATTTATTTACAAAAATGAAAGTTATCGAAATTTTCAATCTTGGAATGCATTATACGTCGATATGTTGTTGAAGGGAGCAAATAAATAAATGAGAAAAAAAACTCCTTTTAATGAAAATTAATGTGATTCTAATCTCACGTTAGTATTTTTAAACATGAATTACCAAAGTGTTTACCTTTAAAGAGAGGTAAAAAGAAAAAAATAACATTCGAAACAGGAAATAGAACTGCATTCGATTACAGAATACAAATTTTGATGTTTTATCGATACCGCATATGCTGTTATTTCAATGCTGTTCAAACAACCAACGACGAATAAATTCATCGCAGATTTATTTTTAAATTAGCTTTTTCAACATTTTCGTTTTTCTTTCGAAAATTAACATTTTAATTGAGATATTTTCAACACCCGTAAATAAAAATTTAAAAACATGAGAAAAACAGTGGATGATATTTTATCAAACGTTTTCTTCCAATCCAAAATGAATTTCTTGTTCCTAATCCACATAATAGAAAATTTCAGGTAGGAGCAAATATTTTTTCAAAAAGATACTAAAAATTCTCTGTGTTATTGTCCGTTGCAAATTGTATTCTTGTTTTTTACGTATTTCGATGATTTAGGACTTGGCCACCTGTGAATAAAAAAAAATTACATGATGTTAAATAGGTTTCTATTAACTTGATAGAAAAAATATGAACTACGAACATTAATCTATCCATTGCATTGTGAAGTAGGATCGAATGTTTCCAGCGACAAATATTAGGATACGTGTTACGATCGATTACCAAATCATCTAATGCTTCTAGTACTGCGTTATCTAAGCTCGTTCCTCTATCACTGAAAATTAATGAAGAATACAAATATTAGGTAAAATTTTAGCCTAGGATATGCTGTATCGATCTTTCGATCTATGACTTTTAGACATTTTGTCAGACTTTTTTTGGCTAGGAAAGTTTCAGAAATTGACTTTAT
This sequence comes from Pseudococcus longispinus, assembly GCA_900064475.1. Lineage (NCBI taxonomy): Eukaryota > Metazoa > Arthropoda > Insecta > Hemiptera > Pseudococcidae > Pseudococcus > Pseudococcus longispinus. The sequence goes on from FIZU01002938.1 coordinate 10,687, forward strand.
AACTTTTTTTAGATTTTTTTGGACTTGGAAAAATTTTCAAAATTTCAAATGGCTTTTTGGACTTGGAAAATTTTTGAGATAATGCTGACTTTTTGACATTTTGCCAGATTTTTTTTGAATTTGAAAAAATTTAAGATTTCTACTTGTTTTTTGGCGTTGGAAAATTTCAGAGTTGTCAGGCAAACACTTCAGACTTTTTGGACTAAAAAATTTTAGAATTCACTCCGATTTTTAGACATTTTGTCAGACTTTTTTGGACTTGAAAAATTTTAGAATTCACTCATAATTCTTGAGATTGGAAAATTCTAAGATCACGCTGACTTTTGGACATTTTGTCAGACAAACAATTTAGACTTTTTGAACACTGCAAATTCATCATGATGACTTTTAGATATTTTGTCAGACGTTTTTGGACTTGGAAAAATTTTGAGATTTTCATTGCCTTTTTGAACATAGAAGATTTCAGAGATGATGTTTCTAATTTTCTACTCTGAAATGACAATTTTGACCAAAAAATGACAACTTTGACATAGATTTACAATTTTAACAAAAAATGACAGTTTTACCTTGAAATGACAATTTTGACCAAAATAAAAACAATTGATGAAAAACGGAGGTTTTGACCAAAAATCACAATTTCTACTCTAAAATGACAATTTTAACATAAATTTATAATATTAAAAAAAAATGACAGTTTGGTTTAGAAAATGAAAAATGACAAAAAATGATGATTTTTGCTATAGTCCGTGCAATTTATTTATGCGGCTGAGTTTTCCGAAACGATTTCGTTGCCTCGCGAGAACC